>OX421495.1:31781319-31999517 GCA_949126835.1 Anisus vortex
GTTTTTCGATCGATCGCGCAAAAAAAATAAAAAAAAGGATGGCGTTGAGATTTTTTTCAGGATGACGTCATCAAAGTTTGCGCAGAGATAGCTAGCCGGCTTTTCGTTATGACGTCATCAAATTTTGCGTATTCATTTAAAATTAACTTTGCTTCAACCTTTGCTAATGTACTTTATGAATGAATAGAACAAAATAAATTCACGTTTTAATTTGCGTCGTAATTTATAGCGGGATATTTTTAAATTGTTATAATGGGTAATGATTAATGGTTTTAATGGGTATCTTACGTTGTATCTGGCAAATAAAAAATTCCTTCACGTATTTATTCGTGTTGTATATGTCCACAGAATAGGTATAAAACAGAATGCGCAATCGCATTTTATTTCTGTTTTGGGCAGTAATACCGACGCCATACTAAGCCTATTTAAACGCAGCGGTCCTGGTTACACTCTATATTTATGCTTATTTAGCCTACAACGTCCTTTTCTTCAAATCTACAAGTTCGAACACCCAAAGCTAATATTTCAGGCAAAATGTGCATAAACGGTTGTGTAATAAACTACAACAATGATGCGAAAACGACTGATTATCGTAAAAAAGAGCATGTCAAACTGCATGGCTTTCATGACTCCATAAAGGATAAACAACAGCATAAACAACCTCATATTAACTCATTATGAATTATATGCCTATTTCCCTTCATAATTTTAAAAGTTTATTTTGGTTTAAAAAGTATATATATTTATGTACCGGTAGCCGCAGCAATTTAGTTACCGGTACCGAGCTACGTCTAAGCCATTTTTTTTTTCAAATCAGTACCGGGTAATAAATATTTTTACATCATATTGGCCTAATCATATAATGTTCAAAACAAAATGGGTAATTAAGTCAAATTTATATAAAAGTAAGCCTATAATAAAAGATAATGTAGGCCCTATATATATTGTATATATTTATGGCAGACGTAGATATCATTTCTCATTTTACTATAGTAGCGTCTCTAGCGACCGCTGCATTGCGGAAAATGGTAACTTTTAGTGAGTGAGTATATAGGGATTGTGCATTCTGTTCTATACCTATTCTGTGTATACGTCTTATAAACTTTGTAGCGGGAAATTTTTCAATTGCCAGGCAATGTTTAAATTGCCGAGCTCAACGTTTTAAAGTTTTAATTTGTATCGTATACGTCTTATAAACTATGTAGCGGGAAATTTTTATATTGCCGGGCAATGTTTAAATTTGCCGGACCAACTTTTTAAAGTTTTAATTCATGTCGTATACGTTGTATAAACTATGATTCATATCGGTTTCAGTTGTTATTGTTTTTCCTGTTGAATTTAAAATTTAATTCTAAGTTTGCTTCCAAAGCAACAATAAATAAATAGCAAATAACACCAAAAAACAAAAAAAAATACAAAAAAAAAAATATTGATCTACGACTAATGTTGTAGCAAAAAAATATATCAAACAATCTTTTTCAAATTAAAAGTTCTTTTTAAAAGACATGTGAGTTCTGTTTTACAGAAAGAGTTTAATTACCCAATAAACTCACAAAATTCGATCATAGTGGTCATACTTTGAGCAAGAAATAAATAAAAAATTATTATTATTTGTTTTTCCTTTTTAATTGTATATTGAATTGGTGTATAATAAAGTGTGCAAAACAAAAATAAATTTAAAAAATACTGACCACAAAAAAAAAAAAATACTACTTTATGTATGTTGCAAAAACAAAACTAAAAAACTATAATGTGTCAAGCATATTCTAAAAAAAAGCCCGTTCGAAGGAATATGTGGCTGGCTGGCTGGCTGGGTATGTACATACCGCATAATCTTTTTAAATACTGGACATAAAAACGTGAAATTTGCTACAAATATTCTTTGCATTACGGCGGTGAACACTGTCAAGGTTTTAAAAAAATTTAAATGACCGCAGTGGTCAGTTTGGTCAAAAAACGCGAAAAAAACGACATATTTTGGGTTCATGTTGAATTTGCCGTTCCAACTTTTTATAGTTTTTCGTCACAAAGTTAGAAAAAAAAGGATGCGCTGAGATTATTTTTATGACGTCATCAATCTTTGCGCTCTAACTTTTTATATTACCAGAAATACGTGAGTAGCTTTTGGTGCGCATTTTTAAATCATCGCACCGCGACGTGCTTATTGAAAGCTTATTGAAAGCAGACGGAGCACATGTTTTGGTTAACCGCTAAACATAGGCCTAAATGTCATTTTTCATACTAATGTTAAGAAGTTAATCAAGCATATTTTAACTATTGTCTGTTGTACATATAGTCTATATACCCATATTTATTGTATGCTGCGTTTATGTGTTTATGATATGTATGATGATGATATATCTTACATGATCGTATATAGATGTAAGCCCATTTCTCTTTCAAACTAAAAACTAACAAGAAGGGCAACATTTGTTATTGTTAAAAATAGTAACTATTTATTGTATGCTGCATTTATTTGTTTATGATATGTATGATATTGATATATGATACATGATTGTATATAGATGTAAGCCCATTTCTCTTTCAAAATAACAAGAAGGGCAACATTTGTTATTGTTAAAAATAGTATTTATGTGATCATTTACAAAGCAAGGTAGTAACAATATTGTGAACAAGACATCTACATTATTGTTGAATATAAATATATTGATAAACTGTCCAAGTCAATACAAGATATCTACATTATTGTTGAAGAAGGGCAACATTTGTTATTGTTAAAAATATTATTTATGTGATCATTTACAAAGCAAGGTAGTAACAATATTGTGAACAAGACATCTACATTATTGTTGAATATAAATATATTTATTGATAAACTGTCCAAGTCAATACAAGATATCTTCATCATTGTTGAATATATAAATATTGATAAGCTTTCCAAGTCAATACAGACATCTACATTATTGTTGAATATATAAATATTGATAAACTGTCCAAGTCAATACAAGATATCTACATTATTGTTGAATATATAAATATTGATAAACTTTCCAAGCCAATACTTTAAATGCCTCCAAAGAAAAGAAAACTAATTGGACAAAAGAATCCAAAGTCAATAAAAGCCAAACGTTTGCGAAAAGATGAAACTGTTGAACAAAGTGATGCTAGACATGACAAAGAAAGGGAAAGGGCCAGGACAATAAGAGCCATAGAAACATCAGAGGAGCGTCGAACACGACTTGAAACAATGCGAGAAAAAGCAAACACATCAAGGGCTACAGAGACTTCGGAGGAGCGACAAAAACGTCTTGAAAAAAAGCGGGAAGGAGAAACCACATCAAGAGCTACAGAGACTTCGGAGGAGCGACAAATACGTCTTGAAAAAAAGCGGGAAGGAGAAACCACATCAAGAGCTACAGAGACTTCGGAGGAGCGACAAAAACGTCTTGAAAAAAAGCGGGAAGGAGAAACCACATCAAGAGCTACAGAGACTTCGGAGGAGCGACAAAAACGTCTTGAAAAAAAGCGGGAAGGAGAAACCACATCAAGAGCTACAGAGACTTCGGAGGAGCGACAGAAACGTCTTGAAAAAAAGCGGGAAGGAGAAACCACATCAAGGGCTACAGAGACTTCGGAGGAGCGACAAAAACGTCTTGAAAAAAAGCGGGAAGGAGAAACCACATCAAGGGCTACAGAGACTTCGGAGGAGCGACAAAAACGTCTTGAAAAAAAGCGGGAAGGAGAAACCACATCAAGGGCTACCGAGACATTAGAGGAGCGACAGAAACGTCTTGAAAAAATGAGAGAAATAGCAACCACATCAAGAGATACCGAGACATTAGAGGAGCGACAGAAACGTCTTGAAAAAAAGCGGGAAAGTGCAAACACGGCAAGGGTGTCACGAAGTTCACATTTGAATTTAGCTGGATTCCAATATGACCCCCAACATGATTACGCTCAACACCCTTATGTTGATATTGGAGGAATGATCTACATATGTAAATATTGTCAAGCAAAGAAATTTAAAACAGAACCACCAGGAATGTGCTGCAGGAGTGGAAAAGTTAAACTTACTCCCCTGAATACACCGCCCAATGATCTGCAGTTATTAATGTCTGGGACGACTTCAGAGTCAAAACATTTCCTGCGTAATCTGAGAAGATACAATTCATGTTTTCAGATGACGTCTTTTGGTGCTACCTCAATAGTGGATCTTAACGGTTTTGCAACAACTTTTAAAGTACAAGGACAGATATACCACCGGATCGGATCTCTTCTCCCGCTTCCTGATCAAAACCCACAATTTCTACAAGTCTACTTTATGGGAAATGAGCAGATTGAAGTAGATCATCGATGCGATTGTATCCCCGGGGTGAGACGCAATATTGTTTTAAGCTTACAAAGGATGCTTCATGAAAACAACCATCTCATTAATACTTTCAAAACTTCACTAGAAAACATGCCCAATGATGAATACAAGGTTGTTATCCGTGCAGACAAAAGAGAGCCCGGTGAACACGAACGTCGCTTTAATGCTCCTCAAGTAAATGAAGTCGCCATCATTATGTCAGACCACGATTTCAACCAACGTGACATCATAATTCAGAGGCGAAGTAATTCACTACAACGCATTTCAGAAACACATCGATCGTACGATGCTCTTCAATACCCGCTCATATTTTGTGAAGGCGAGGATGGATACCACTTCAACCTGAAGCAGGTTGATCCTGTAACAGGTGCACCAACTGTTAAAAAAGTTTCAGCATTAGACTTTTATGCATACAGGTTGATGATCAGAAATGGATCCACAAATCATATTTTACAATGTCGACAACTATACCATCAATACGTTGTGGACATGTATGCAAAAATTGAGAGTGAGCGACTCCTGTACATACGTCTAAATCAAAAAAAGCTGCGCGTGGAAGACTATATACACCTCAAGGATGCTTTGGTGAACGATGGGGACATTCAAAATATTGGGAAAGTTGTGATTCTCCCAGCAACTTTCACCGGAAGCCCTAGACAGATGCAGGAATATGCACAAGATGCACTGTCTTATGTTCGATCCTATGGACGCCCGGACCTATTTATCACATTTACGTGCAATCCTGACTGGGGTGAAATCAAAGAATCACTTTCATTTGGCCAGACGTCAAGTGATCGTCAAGACATAATAGCAAGAGTGTTTAGACAAAAACAGATCAAACTCATTGATATTTTAACTAAATATAATATTTTTGGAGAAACCCGATGCTGGATGTACTCCATTGAATGGCAGAAAAGAGGACTTCCACACTCCCACAATTTAATTTGGTTGAAGGAAAAACTACACCCAGTCAATATTGATCAAATCATATCTGCAGAGTTTCCAGATCCAGAGACGGACCCTAATCTGTTTGCAGTAGTGAAGAAAAATATGATTCATGGACCATGCGGACATCTCAATACCAACGCACCCTGTATGAAAGACGGAAAATGCAGCAAAAAATATCCTAGGAAATTAATTAAAGATACACAGACTGGTGAAGATGGCTATCCAGTTTACAGAAGACGCGCCCCACAAGACGGTGGTTTCACGGCAACAATTAAAATTAAAGGCAACACGGAAGTCGAAGTGGACAACAAGTGGGTTGTTCCTTATTCTCCGATTCTTTCCAAAATGTTTCTCGCACACATAAATGTCGAGTACTGTAGCTCTGTGAAATCTATCAAATACATCTGCAAATATGTAAACAAAGGAAGTGACATGGCTGTCTTTGGAGTGACAGATGACAACGCTCTTGATGAAGTGTCTCGGTACATGATAGGGAGATACATCAGTAGCAACGAAGCGGTTTGGCGCATTATGAGTTTCCCAATTCACGAACGCCACCCGACAGTAGTTCATCTCAATGTTCACTTAGAGAACGGGCAGAGAGTTTACTTCACACGTGAAAACGCGCAAGCCCTTGCAGAAAGACCACCAAATACAACTCTGACAGCTTTTTTTCAATTATGCCAAAGTGACGCTTTTGCCAGGACACTGCTATATCCAGAAGTACCTCGCTTTTACACTTGGAATAAGTCCAAAAAGGTGTTTTGCAAAAGAAAACAAGGTGTACCAGTTGCAGGTGAAGATGCCGTAGCAAGTGAAGCATTGGGTCGTGTCTATACAGTCAACCCAAACAACGCAGAGTGCTATTTTCTCAGACATCTTCTTCATGCAGTTCGAGGACCTACTTCTTTTGAATATCTAATACCTGTAAACGGTGAAGTTTGCCAGACTTTCAGAGAAGCTTGCCAAAGGCGTGGATTACTTGAAGATGATAGACATTGGGACCACACTTTATCAGAGGCTGTTTTAAGATCTTCTCCGGAGCAGATAAGAAATCTTTTTTGCATTATTCTTACTATATGCAACCCATCCAATCCAAACGGTCTGTGGGAGAAGTATAGAGAGTCCATGAGCGAAGATTTACCACGTGATAACTCAATTAGAGCAAGTTCAACACTTCGTTCAAATTGTTCTTCAGATATTTTCAACTTGGCCCTAATTCTGTTGGAGGATAAATGTTTATCAATAAACAACAAAACACTACCAGACTTAGGATTACAGCCTCCTAAAAGAAATGAGCGGGATATTCTAGACAAAGACCTGATAAGAGAAAAAAACTATAACATTGAAGAACTACACAAATATGTAGAATCCAACAAAGTTCTGTTAAACAGCGATCAAACTGAAGCATATGAGGTTATTATGTATCATGTCAATGAAGAAAAAGGAGGAATATTTTTTCTCGATGCTCCTGGAGGAACAGGAAAAACCTTCTTAATAAACATAATCCTTGCAGAAATAAGAATGAAACGTGATTTGGCAATCGCAATAGCATCATCTGGAATTGCTTCGACGTTATTAGATGGAGGAAGAACGGCGCACTCGGCTCTACGGTTACCTCTAAATATTGCCAATGAGCAACATCCAACATGCAACATTAGCAAAGCCTCTGGCCAAGCAAAGGTTCTAAAAACCTGCAAAATAATTGTATGGGATGAATGTACAATGGCGCACAAAAAGTCACTTGAAGCTCTTGACTTAACATTGCAGGATTTAAGAGACAATAGTCAACTCATGGGAGGTGCTCTGGTGGTGTTAGCTGGCGATTTTCGTCAAACTCTTCCTGTCATACCAAGGTCAACACCAGCGGATGAAATCAATGCTTGCCTCAAATCTTCTTTTCTTTGGCGAAATGTTAAAACAATAAAATTAAGAACAAATATGAGAGTGCAGCAACAAAAAGAAGCAGGTGCACTCATTTTTGCTGAAAATCTTTTACACATTGGTGAAGGGACTTACCCCACGCAGATGAAATCAGGGGACATTACCTTTCTTGATGACTTCTGCAAAAGAGTGACATCCCTACAAGATCTTATCCACCAAGTGTATCCGAACCTTTCGGAAAATTACCTTAACAAGGAATGGCTGTGTGACCGAGCAATTCTTGCTTCTAAGAACACATCTGTCAGTGAGTTGAATGGCCTGATTCAGGACATGATACCCGGAACATGTACTGAATACGCATCATTTGATTCCGTCACGGATGTCAATGAAACCGTTAACTACCCTACGGAATTTTTAAATTCTCTGGACACACCCGGGATGCCACCGCATAAACTTCAACTCAAAATTGGATCACCCATAATTCTACTCCGAAACATAAACCCGCCAATACTTTGTAATGGAACACGCTTATGCATCAAAAGTTTATTCCCTAATGTGATAGAAGCGACAGTGTTGACTGGGAAAGGAAAAGGAGAAGATGTGTTTATTCCAAGAATCCCAATTATTCCAACAGACATGCCCTTCTCTTTCAAGCGTCTGCAGTTTCCCGTCAGGTTGGCATTTTCCATTACAATTAACAAGTCACAGGGTCAATCAATCAAGTGCACTGGAATTAATTTGGAATATCCATGTTTCTCCCATGGGCAATTATATGTTGCCTGCTCAAGAGTTGGCTCTCCTAATCAACTATTCATATTTGCACCAATGTCAAAAACAAGGAATGTTGTATATAAAGATGTGTTACAATGAGCATATGGCCTATTGCAAAGTATTGATTTTTAAAAAGTTATTGTCAAATTCGTAAGACAGAAATAATTTTATTTTCCAATAAAATATCATTATGCGATCATTGGACATAATTTAACAAACATAAAAAAAAAAGTTTCTTCTTTGTTTCTTATGGGTTTCATTTGTTATTGTTTTTCATGTTGAATTTAAAATGTAATTCTAAGTTCCTTCCAAAGCAACAATAAATGAATAAATAGCAAATAACAACAACAATAAAAAAACAACAAACAAACAAAACAACAATAACATAGGTCTACGACTTAATGTTATCTTTAAAAAATATAGCAAACAATAATTTAAAAATTAAAAGTACTGTCGAAATGACATGTCAATTCTGTTTTACAGAAACAAAGTTTAACTACCCAATAAACTTAACACGATTAGATCGCAAGGGGGCATACTTTGACCAAGAATTTAAAAAAATTGAATATTTGTTTTTCCTTTTTAGTTGTATATTGAATGGGTGTATATTAATCTCTGCAAAACAACAATACAAAAATAAATACTGACCACAACAAAATAACAACAATTTTATGAATGTTGCAAAAAAAATCAACAAAAAAAGAATAAACAAACTATAGTGTGTCAAACATAGTCTATACAAGCCCGTTTGAAGAATCGGGCACATCAGCTAGTATATATATAAATCTCAAAAGGAATATGTATGTGGCTGGCTGGCTGGCTGGCTGGGTATGTACATACCGCATAATCTTTTTAAATACTGGACATAAAAACGTGAAATTTGCTACAAATATTCTTTGCGTTACGGCGGTGAACACTGTCAAGGTTTAAAAAAAATTAAAATGACCGCAGTGGTCAGTTTGGTCAAAAAACGCGAATAAAACACAACTTTTGATTCACATTGTCTTTGCCAGTACAACTTTTTATAGTTTTTCGTCACAAGGTTAGAAAAAAAAGGATGCGCTGAGATTATTTTTATGACGTCATCAATCTTTGCGCATGGATTTTATAGCAATAATGAAGGGACATTTTTCATTCATGTTTAAATTGACGTCATCAAACTATGTGCATGGATTTTTATCTCAACTCAATGACGGGAACAAATTTTCTTCATGTTTAAATTGTCTACGTGCCGTAAACAACATAAATTCTTTACACTACCAATACTGTAGTTGATTTTCTTAATCTATCACTACTTTAATACTTTACACTGTGAATACATGACTTAAAGCTAATTAATAATTTAAAACTTTACAAACATAGGACAAAGCAAACAGATATGTATTTTTTTTTCTGTTTCGGGAAGTAATACCGACGCCTTATTAAGCATATTTAAACGCAGTGGTCCTGGTTACACTCTATATTTAAGCTTATAATTATATGGCGTCATCACATTTTGCGTATTTATGCGTTTAAGAAGTTGTTTTAATTTGCGTCGTAATTTGTAGAATGCAATATTTAAATGGAAGACGATTGTTTATAACTCCATGGGTTATTTTATCCAGTTCCGAGAACTGGGCACCTTTAGGCTTATCGCCTTGGTAACGGCCATTGTTTAAATTACCGGGCAATGTTTAAATTACCGGGCAATGTTTATAATACCGGGCAATGTTTAAATTACCGGGCAATGTTTAAATTACCGGGCAATGTTTAAATTACCGGGCTATGTTTAAATTACCGGGCTATGTTTAAATTACCGGGCAATGTTTAAATTACCGGGCAATGTTTATAATACCGGGTAATGTTTAAATTACCGGGCAATGTTTAAATTACCGGGCAATGTTTAAATTACCGGGCAATGTTTAAATTACCGGGCAATGTTTATATAACCGGGCAATGTTTAATTTGCCGGGCAATGTTCGAATTGCCGGAACTAACTTTTTAAAGTTTTAATTCGTGTCGTATACGTTTTATAAACATTATTTCATATGGGTTTCATTTATTATTGTTTTACATGTTGAATAGAAAATTTATTTCTAAGTTTGCTTCCAAAGCAACAATAAATAAATAAATAGCAAATAAACAAAAACAACACAACATAGGTCTGCGACTTAATGTTTGTCGTAAAAAAAATATATCAAACAATCATTAAAAAAAAAAAAAAAGTACTGTCGAATGTTCTTTATCAATGAATAGAACAAAATATATTCATGTTTTAATTTGCGTCGTAATTTATAGCGGGCAATTTTGTAATTGTTATAATGGGTGATGAGTAATGATTTTAACGGGTAATTCATGTTGTAGCGGGCAAATAAAAAATTACCTCACGTTTAAATTCGTGTCGTAGGTCATGCGGGCAATCTCATTATAACTGCCTGAGTAGTTAGAGTGTATGTAAACATAACTTTTAGCCGGTTCGGAGGACCGGGCACATAACGGCTTGTTATTTGATGTTATTCAACTCTTGCAGTTTCATAGTTTCATTTGGTTGTGCAAGAAATAATAGACCGGCCTCATATTTCATATTGTTCTAAGGCCTAGATCTATAGGCTCTATAGATCTATAGATCTATACATAATGGGAATTGAAAAAAACTAAGGTAGGCTATATTTGTTAAATTACCGCGGTTAAAACTGTTTTAAAATACCGTTCCATTCACATTTTTGCATTTAACTTGAATCTTGATCTCAGCACCTCTCTCTAGTTTAGGCTAAATTTAAAATTTAAAGTTAAACTTTAACCTAAATGCTTTTTATTTTTATTACATTTTTTAAGACTTAATAAGTATTAAGTAGGCCTTTGTAAACTACGCTAAATCTAGGCTTATTAGGCATTATTAGGCCTTTTGAATATACATTAACAAACACATATAAAGAGGTACGATTCTACCCTATGTTCCCCTCCCCAACCCTACTATTTTGTTTTTATTTGGTCCAGATCAGAATACAGAGGGTATAGGCATATAGCCTATAGGCCACGAAGTTGATGCAGTATAATCTATGATTTTAATGGCAGGCTGTTGATGAATGAAGGAGTATAAACGTATGAAAATTTATAAACGAAATGTATTTTATATAAAGTCCCTTTATTGACTCCCTTCTCTCCCACATTTCAACTACTCGTCAATTTTGTCAACCCAGTTTTCTGTATTTAGTTGACCCTCTATGTACCGGGGGTAGGCTATTTGATTATGACTGATTGTCATTAGACTTATTCCTAGGCAATAGCAGCTAGGCTACATAGAAATTCACTAACATAATAATTATATATACTATCCGCCAATAAACGTATAACAAATCGAGGATTTACAATAAACTTTTATACCGGTATTCAGGCTAGATCATTTTAGTTTATTTTATGACAAGAAAAAAATTAGCCTTATCCTTAAACTTAATACTTTAATAATAGATTAATACTTTAATACTAGATTAATACTTTAATACTAGATTAATACTTTAATACTAGATTAATACTTTAATACTAGATTAATACTTTAATACTAGATTAATACTTTAATAATAGGGGTTTAGAGACTCCAGAACAAGGTGGTAAATCTAAAACAATTTAAATCAAATTAAATAATATATATACATACATTTGTTTACATAAAATTCATTGTATATTATTAATCTAAGATATTGAATAGTTTTACTTAACTACTAAAGTGATAAAATCCGATACGACGCCTTTATTGGTAACGACCCTACAAATAGCGGAGATCGTGGCGGGCATGTTTTTACGGCGGTAAAATACAATTTCAGAGGGTTTATCTTGCGCGTTGGGCGAAATGGGCCATAATATGTAGACTAATAATTCTTTTAGATTTTTACAGGAAAATGGACCAGCTTTTCGGTGGTGTTTATAAAAAATCTTTAAAATGATTTTTTCTTAAAAAAATAAACAATTTTTCTTAGATAATTTAAATATTAAAGATGTTTAACATAAACAATCAATTTTAAATACATATGGTGATAAAGGCCATTTACACCTGTACAATCGAGTGAAAAAATTATCTTTCTATCATGAATGGCCCATTTTGCCTAGACGATTTAGTACGAGAGGTGTCGAAAACTTAATAACGCGCAAAAAACGGAAACCAGTTTTGAGTACCTACGTATGGTACTAGTTTTACACATTGTAATGGCAGTCATTTCATGCAACTGAGCTAGTATTCAATGAATTACATAGAGATTTTTGAAAATGCTTTAGCTTACATGGTTAAACTTTAATAGATGGTTATTATTATAATATAAAGACAGTCTTAAAGACCAATCTGCAGTCAATGTTTTATTTTCAATTTTCCCCATGTGGTAAACTCACTTAAACTAATTTAATACAATAATGATGTACCGGTATTTGCTTAATTGAAAATGATGAGTTCAATTGAACTCGTCATTTTCAATTCAAAGGAACATTCACATCCTACCCATAACTTAGGCCCCTTAGCTATTCACCATAGCCTTGAACCACCCTCATCATAGTCATATGAATTAACCAAAAGTGAACTGAGATTTAATGATTGTACATCTCCACAAACTATACATCAAAATACATAAAATTTAGAAACAAAAGACAATTTTAACTGCTCTTTATTCTTGAAGAATAACCATTGTGAAAAATATAAAACTAGAGTTTAGAGCTTTTTTACAAAGTTTGGAAATATTTAAATGATTACAACATACTGGGTAATATAATACCGGTACTTCATAAAAGTTCATACACAATCAACATGTATTAGGTCAACCTTTCAAAAAAAAAAATGTGCAAAAAAATTATTTGGCATTTGCTCATTCTAAACAATTTTACCAGCCATTCAACTTTTACTGACAATTTTCCAATTCCCAACATTAGCAGCACAACATTGGCATAATGATAGTATAATTACTGGTATATGGTATATACCATGGTACTTTGTGAACTATACATACATGCAAAATTTTTAGAATTGTATAATATTGTTATCACCATACTGCAACATAGACTTTGTTGTCAAAAAGTGTTTATAAAAATGAATGTTTCCCTATTGCTTACCATTACATTTCATTTAAAACAAACTTGTGAAGAAGTGTATAGGAACCTAATTTCTTAAAACCACTGATTCAACTAGAATTCTATTTTAATTGATTCAATTCTCCCATAGCAACATGAATAAATTTAATATCTCAAAATATAAACACAATTTTAATAACTAAATCATTAAATTATTACTTAAAAAATTTAAAAAAAGAATGAAGTAAACATCTAATAGTAAATAGTAACAGAAGATTCATGGTTGGATATGTTATTTTGAGATTTAATACACATGACATTAGGTCATAGTCAAATAGCTGGTGAACCCTTGTTTGAAGTAAAAGCACATTGTATGGTTTTGCAGCACTATCAATCAACAAAATGCACATTATATCCCCACAAAATTTAGACAGCATTATATCCTGGTCAATAGCAAATTTAAAAAAATAATTTTTAAGCATTGTAATACCTCAATCCACAGCTATTTTTTTCTTCAGCATTATATCCTGGTCAACAGCAAATTTATAATTTTTTAAAGCTGATGTATTAAGCCAATAGATGTATTAAGCCAATAGATGTATTAAGCCAATAGATGTATTAAGCCAATAGATGTATTAAGCCAATAGATGTATTAAGCCAATAGATGTATTAAGCCAATAGATGTATTAAGCCAATAGATGTATTAAGCCAATAGATGTATTATAATAGTCTTCTCCTATTTCTGCAAAATAAATATTACAATCTTTCACAGAAATGCATCCAATGCAACACTGTGCTACCTTTCTGCCAGAATGAATATCAAAGATATGCTTTCACAGCTCAATTGAGACTCTACAAAAGATCGTCTCTGAAGAAGTAAATGCCTACGTTTGCAGACTACAAGGAATTGGCCAATAGGAATCATAAAGTATATTTACAGAATTGCATAAAGCACATTTTTTTTAAAGAAAAGATACAAATCAGAATGTTTACCGGTATACCAAAAAATAATTAAGAACTTTATTGCAGCAAAAGATCACCAAATTTGAAATCACATGCCAGTTGAGATTTGGGCATATCATCATTCTAGCTGTTGCTGTTACTGACCAGCCATTTTGTAAATAAATAAACAAAACATGTCCATTTAGATCTAATTTGTTTAAGTGCCCTGCTCCAGGTTGTGGCATTTCACTGTATTTAACTTTAGACAAAAGGTGATTCATATAATCTTGAACTTGGTTGTTAATGTTCCTGACTTTACCCCTGGTACACAGAGCTTTCTTTATGGCATGTTTAGGCAGGGCTTAAAAGGAGTAGAAAGGATCATAAAATATTATTCATACATTTTAGCACATTTAATATATATATTATAATTAAGGGATACAATGGCTCACACTCAACTAGCGTACTTATGGTCCTGCGTTTGAATCCTGGTGAATGTTAGGGTTTTTTCCCTGGTCTGGGCGGTGTACCTAATTATACCCAGCTCTGATAGATATCTGCCAATATCTGGTAACTATTAGTTCGAGTAAAGGCAGCTGGACACTGTGCTGACCACTGAATCCCCTTGTAGGCTATATAATGCCATGGGTATACCTTACGGAATAATTATATAAAATATAGTAGGTAATATAAATTATTGTAATTTATAGGCCTATACTATACCCCTTATGGGGCACAGTAGCTGAGCCGCAGCGCGTTTGACTGGCGAGCCGAAAGTCCCGGGTTCAAATCCTGGTGCAGTATAGGATTTTTTCCTGGGTCTGGAGGGTGTCACTGAGTCTACCGAGCTCTGATGGATGGGTACCTGACCTTAGTCGGGGTAAAGTAAAGGCGGCTGTGCATAGTGCTGGCCACACAATCACCTAGTATGCTGTGGCCACAGAAACTGGTGAACGCTGCTTCATCGGACCTATGGATCAACTCGGTCCGACTGGTACTTTAATACTTACTTACTATACTTATCCTTATTGGCTTAATCAATATCTCTTATTACTTATTACCTTTTTATTAGCCTTATACTTATATAGATAATATTTGAATTATGGAACAGCTTAGTATTTTTTTTTACAAAGGCAGCATTCGTGTAAATGAAATGGGAAGTAGGCTATATCAGGATGAGACATTGGGAATAAATGCTAGCCTCAACCAGGATTCCAACCCAGGACCTTAGGTACGCCAGACGAACGCCCTGGACACGGCCACTGTGCCTTATTCAATAGGTCTACCAGAAAAAAAATTATAATGTTAATTGAAATCAACACAAACAGGCACACCCATTACATTTTCAGATAATAAAATTTTCTTATATTATCCTTTTAAATTAATACCATTTTTGCTCAACTAATAATAATATATCTAATGCAGTGACAACTAGGTATAACTATAAACTGACACTTTGTAACAAGTATAATAGGATTTACAACCTGACAAATAATTTTTTTATAATATTAATAAATGTAGCCTATATATATACTGGTAGGCCCTATTATGCCCTATATTCATATAATACTTGTACAATCTTAATATTGGTATATAGTATATAGCCTACACTTAGCTTTAGAGCATTTTTATCAGAATTAAAAATTGAAACATACAGTATGATTATGATACATCTTTTATGTCTTGAATATTCCCTAAATCTATTTATTTAATAATATTTATTAATATGATTACCTAATATTTAAATGGATAAGGCTCTCAAAACATTAGGCTTGTTTACTAATTACATTTCATTAGGTGATTGGTCATTAGGCCTATTTATTATCTTTATAGACAATAAACCTATGGCTATTCTAATTCATTCATTCTTATTTTAACATGCATTAGACCTATGCATTTTTCATATCATATATTATGTAATTTATTAAGCCAGTAGAGAGCTCTTTTTTTTATTTGTGCTCGCATCATGACCATTTTTGGTATATAGATAGTATAAGCAGGTCCGAGTAAGCATATACCTTAAAAAAATAATTTCTGATGGTTGTGATGGGAATGGCGGCCATTTTGGATTTTTTAATTAACGATTTACCACGCAATACAAAATGTATCAACTTGATTATTTATCAATATAATGTATTGCAATTTGGCGGAAATATTTATAAGCTATATCTTTATAAAATTTGTGGATGAAATTTGGTTAAATTGATAAATAAAATTTATATGAATTTTTTAGTAGGACATATGAAAAAAAATAATTTAATTGCAATTTTTTTTAATTAAAATTTAATTTAAGGAAAACTATAACTCATATAAAAAATTCATCCTGTAACTATGATTATTAACATGTAATAAATGTATGTAAAAAATTTCATAAAGGTTGGTTCATAAATAAGGAAGTTAATACAAAAAGAAGAAGAAAAAGTAGTATTTTGAGAAAAAACGGAAAAACTGACAATTTTAGGGAAAAAAATAATTTGGTAGTAAAATTGAAAAATGCACTTTTCTCATCTATTTCTTAATTGTTTGTTGTAAGATTTTTCCCCCACAAAGACAAGATTTTAACCTTTAATTTGATGTATATTAATAAATAATTAAACTCATTTTTATATTACTGTTTTTAAACTCATTTTTATATTACTGTAGTGTAAATATGTTTAAAAAAAATCAAAAAAAAAATCTGATGCATACCTATTACAAATGCAATTTATACATTTAAATAATGTTACTAAAATTTCCGAACTATATGTTTTAGATCCAGGAATAGTTAAAGTATACAACTTAGGCAAAAACTTAAATATTGAATTTTCTGGCATCTAGATCAATTTCACTGCCGTCCCTACCCTTAATAGACCTATTAATGTTATGAATAGACTAATCTCAAAATAGAATTTAATCTAGATGCTAAATTAGAGGCCTAGTCAAATTATCTATTTTAATTAGAGCCTATATTTCAAATTATAAATTACATTTTAATTATATATATTGAATAGTGCATTATAATATAAGGGCCCAGGTCATTCATTGCCCTTGGGATCATTGGGCCCAATTAAATTGCTACACTATATCTTTTATTAATTTATTTAATTATAATTTACTCCTAGGCTAGCTTGGCTTAGGGACTAAACCTGAGCTCTGTCATACACATTTAAATTTAAAAATATATGCAAAAAATGATTGGTCTGATTGGTATATAGTAGGCCTATATAACGTGATATAACAGTTAGCCTATTATAATATATTATATAAGTTGAATTTGATGTGAAATAGTATATAGGACTAACTAGTAACTATAGTGACATGTCCACAAATTATCAAATATTTTAATAAATGGTAGTGGTAGGTAAAGTTTTCTCATTAAAAAAAATCAGTAGAAATTGTTGGAGCAATATTAATAGCTGAAATAACAGGACATGACTGCTGTAATTGTAATAGTGCTATGTAAGATACATTTGTGTCAATGTCTTTTTTATTTTGTGATGTCTTACCAAAAATTGAGCTTGTTATTTTGGGCCATTTTAGGGGAAACAGGTTTTGTAGCAGGGTGATGCCATTTCTGCAGTTTTTCTGTGGGCGCAGCATATATACTTCTTTTCTGCCAAAAATATGCTTACAACAGGCTGGCTTCATACCTCCAGGACTTCACATTCATTCTCCTTCAATTAGGCTACCTATTGAAAAAACAAATAAAAACAAATGAATTGATAACATTTATATGAGATTTATAATATTCAGGAAGTTGAGGGGGAATTTATATATCTACTCTATCAGATTATTGTTAAAATAGTTTTATACACTGAACACCTATATTATTTTAATGAAATTGTAATTTTGATTTTGCCTATTCATATAGGCCTACTAAATAATGATATATCTGAATATCATATTACTATACACTCTATATTAAAAAGTAGTAAATAAATAGGCCTAAACATTTTAGACCCAAGTCGATACATAGTCCTGTAGGCTACTCCTGTACACTGTACATTGTCAAACATATATTTAAATATTACATGTTTATGAGGCCACAGCATATGTCATATGACATGATATGACGTCACATGCCTACCAAGAATTGTGTGGACCTTTTATATAATGAAAATATGTTTATTGAACGATAGAAATTTTTTTATAGTGGTCAACCACTAAGAAAAAATTATTTATAAAAAAAAATTTTTTTTCTTTCTACAAAAATGTAATAAATAATAACATTTTCAAATTTGATCAAAATTTATCAATAAATTTATATAACATAGTTACACAATATTCAGCCAAAGATATGCCTTCACAAAAAAAAGTAGCAAAGTTGAAATAAAGAAACATCTACTCATATTCTCATAAACTGGTCTAATATTAAAAATATACATGAAGTGTAGGGCCTAATACATAAATGGAAAGGAAATTGAATGTAGTATATGATAAATGTATTTAAAAATATCTTAATTATATTTGAAAAATAAATTGTAGTCCAAATTAGCAACCTTTCAAAGTGGGCCACGCCCCGTTTTTGGGCGCTCCCATTACATCATTTATTTTGCTTTATTCCAAATTATAATCGATCTCTTGTTCTGTGAAGTTTTAATTATATTAGAAGTTAATAAAATAGGTCATCGTCTTTCGTAATGAATAAATTAGTTATAGAGCTTTTTTTGCGGTAATAATCTAATTTGGAGATGCCCCTGGACCGCTTGGCCCCATAACAGAAATAATTGAACCCAAATATCAATCAAAATGTAAGAAATTAACGCAACAAATGTAAACAAATTGCATGAATAACAAAGAAAATGGCGTAACAAAAATGGCGAAGTAAAATTACATCTTTACACTGTATAGGCTTTTTGCAAAATTATTAATTAATCATAAGCCGGTAGAATCACCTCGCAGGACAGAAACGAAAAATAACAAATTCTGATTGTACCGGCTCATGGGAGTGAAAGAGTTAACTTAAGTTTTACCAATATTATCTGCAATATCTTGTCTGTATGCAATAAGAAGTTATATAATAAGATTTGACAGGTAATATCAATAAAAATGTATACATTTTTTATGAAACATGATAGGAATACTCAGCAATCTAAGAATTAAATGGACCAATAATTAAAAAGGCCTAGCAGTGTCATCATTATTATAATTATTGATTGCTATTTTTGTTATATGTTACAAAAATGTGATAGATTTAATAATTGGCCAACATGTTCTACATAAAGACCTACATTTTTCAGTTGGAGTGATGGAAGATATTGTCAAAGATAATGATGAAAACAGGCCGTTATTAACGTCACCAGGTAAAATATTTTTTTTTTTAAATATACACCTATCATATATGAAAGAATGATAATGCCTAAAATTACTATCAGTTAAAAGTTTTAAGAAATATATTATGCCTATATAATATAGTATGAGGAGTAATTTTTCAATGATATTTGCTGTTGTAGTAGGCCTAGTATTAAGTAGCCACAATGTTACAAAAACTACCAGACCATATAAAATTATAAAAATAAGTAAGTATTACCATATTCTTTCTTCAGAACTAGTGAAGCAGCATTGACAAGTTTTCATAATCACATCATATAAAAGGGGTTTTATGGCCAGCACAATGACCAGCCACTTTAACTTTTCCCCACATATTCTCAGGTAGCCAATAGGACTGGGTAGACTTAGGGACAATCTCCAGTGCAGCATCATGAAAAAAAACAACTGGTTTTAACCTGGATTAGAACCCAAGAGCTTCAGAATGTCAAGTCAGGTGCACTGCCACTAGAAACCTTGTCCAATAATGGCATTCCTCTATACCAAAGACCCCAAAAGAGACATTTCAAGTCTTTCTACAATAAATGGAGTGCTAGAAGAGGATACATTTTAGGTTCTTGCCATGCTGAATGAATTAGAAATCCAACGTTGACACACTTTAATCAAAAGACCCCTGCTCAATACTACCAGAAATGTGACGCAACCCCACGAAACGGTACGGAAGTCGGTAAAACAAATTTTTCAATAAATGCAAAAAATGTGAAGAAAAGGGTCCGAGGTCGTTTTTTAGATTATTATTGATTTGTAATGTTAAATGCCTTAACTTATAGCTGTGAAATTTTCAAGCTAAAATTATTTTTAGAATTTACTCAAAAAAGTGTTTTTATGAAACTTTTGTCTAAAATCACGCAAAATGTATTCTAAACATTATATTGTTAAAAAATATAATAAATATTACTTAAAACATTTAAAACTTTAACAGCTTGTGTATTTATTCATTATCATTATGTTTGTTAAATTGCATGACGATTGGTCAATATTTGTATGTCCTGGAAGTACTTAAGTATCTGTTGCAATGCTAAATTTAAAAAAATCGGTACCGTTTTATTTTTCATTTTTCTCCAAAAGGACTTCCCTTACCTTTACTTATGTAATTTTGAATAACTTTTGAACTAATTAATGGATTTTAAAGATTTTTTCACCAACATGTAGATAAATGAATTAGCTTTAATTCAATGCCTAAAACTAAATATCCTATTTTGCCGACTTCAGTACCATTCCGTGGGGTTGCATCACAAATATGAAATATAGCACTGACCAATATTTACAATTTTTGTTTTCACTATATTATAAAATTTCTATAATATTGTCTAGTGCATCAAACACCATGTTTGTAAAGTTGTTTTTCCATCAACAGAAAGAAACAAAGATAAAAATAAACTCAAGTCATCATCAGATCTTCAAGGCGGTATACCAGTAGCTTCTGTTGACAATACTACAGATGAGAAGTTGAAACTCTTCTCCCTGCCTCGCAGAAAAAAACTAATTGTACTATTTTTAACACTTTGCAATTTTTTGGCTGGTTGTGGATTTTCTCTGCCTGCACCATTTTTTCCCCAAGTGGTAAATTTTCTAGTTGTGTTTTTATTTATAATCATTATATTAATTTTAATAGATTTATTATACTGTATTAAATTCTCTCGGGTTAAGAACAATAATAAATACTCTAGACTGAAGTTTATACATTAATTGTAACAAAGACATATTTTTTAATGCACATTAATTTAAACAATATTTAGGCCTATAAATTTTTCACTTGATGTTTTTATCCAATCAGTGTTTGTTAACTTATATTTATATATATGCATTTACAAAGTCTATTTTTTGGACAGTTTATTATTATAAAATGATATGTGTGTGTGTGGGGGGGGGGGGGGGGGGTAAGGGGCTCTTTCGTACAAAATAATTGTTTGCAACAGTTTAAGCTAATATTTCACTCTACAGAATTCCGTTGGCTCTTTAATGAAGTGGATGGCCTTCTATTTCTGGACAGTGTCAGTATATTGGCCTCTGAGTCCTTTCGTCACCAGTTATATCATTCCTCCTTTTCTTCCTCTTCAGCTAAGTTCAGTAGGCTCAAGGCTCCTGTAAGGATCCTTTGGAAGTGCAACTAGGGCTGTTCTCTATTTGTTAGACCACCGTTCTGGTGGGTTACACACTTGACCAACTTTGAGACCCATGGGTTCAGAAGTTTATTGAAGACACCAACTTACTACCTACTATAGACACCAGCTGACTGCAGACACCTGCCTGCTGCAGACACCAGCTGACTGCAGACACCAGCTGACTGCAGACACCAGCCTGCTGCAGACACCAGCTTGCTGCAGACACCAGCGGACTGCAGAAGACTGAATATTAGAGGCTGAGAAAAATATAAATATTTGGCGGCCTCCTTGCATCATCATCATGGATTTTGGTTACACTTTCCCATGTGCCTGTACAGACCAACCTTCAATGAAACTCTTTTTTGGATTTAGCGCCAATGAATTGCATCAGTTTTAGTTTTCTGCCCTGCCTTCTCTTTTCTCACCAAGCTCTTTCCTCTGCACTTCTGTGTTTGTAATCACTTCCGGACAGAAAAGGGATTTTTTTTTTAAAGTGCTAATCTTTTTTTTTTTGTTCTTCACTTTTTAGGCTGAAAAGAAAAATGTCTCAAATATAGTCACTGGTCTCATCTTTAGTTGTTTTGAGTTTATGATCTTCATATCATCACCATTTTATGGAAATTATGTAAGTAAATAGTTTAAATTTGCTATATCAGTATCCTACTAAGCATTAATATTTTTTATGATTGAAACAACTTAAAAATGCAAGAAGACATAATTTAAATTATTTTGACAGAACAGTTGAAAAGTTTTCTTCAAAATCATTTGTAACATATACATGAACATTTTCAATTTAAATAAGTCTTTTTAGGACAGTATGTATTAAATAAATTAGAGTCAGTATGTATTAAATAAATTGGAGTCAGTATGTATTAAATAAATTAGAGTCAGTATGTATTAAATAAATTAGAGTCAGTATGTATTAAATAAATTAGAGTCAGTATGTATTAAATAAATTAGAGTAACAGAATTATCTCTGAACCTTAAGTTGAGTACATTCAATTTCCATAGTCAGACCCTGAAGTGAAAAAGTCATTTTCAATAATATTAAGGATTACAGGAATTTTTTAATGCACTAGTTAATAACACTAAAGGCTGATTCTTCATTCCAACACCATATGAACTAAGCCTTTAGTTGTTATTGTGGAAGATTATATTATACAGACTTGTCTATGAATAGTTTGTACCATGACGCACACCTGTAACAGTTGCCTGTGGGGGTTACCCCAGAAACAGCTGGAAAGACTTCAGAAAGTTTTTAATACTGCAGCACGCATTGTGTCACAAGTAAAGAAGCATGACCATATTACCCAAGTTCTCAAAGAGCTCCACTGGCTTTCTGTGACGAAGCGCATCGATCATAAGATTATGTCCCTTGCCTATGGATGCTTGGAAGGCACAGCACCTGCCTATCTCAAAGAGCTCATACCGAAACATGTGCCGTTAAGGATGCTGCGCTCTTCAACACAGTCTTTCCTGGAAATTCCATGTTTGGATGGTCACAGGAAAAGGACTTTTGGTGTGCGCTCGTTTGAATCTGTGGCACCTTCACTGTGGAACGGCTTACCTGAGACGCTGAAAAAATCTGTGAAAAAAAAAGCTTTCAAGAAGAATTTAAAGACATTTCTTTTCAACTAAGTTGATCAAGTACCACCTCAAGTACATCAAGCTTCAACTTAGCTTAACACTATTTTAGAATGTTATTGTCCTTTTGTGCCTCCATCGGCAAAAACCTTGTTAAAACTATTTTAGAGTGTTGTTGTCGTTTCGTTTTTATGAGCGTGCTGAGCATGCTTACATTAGCATGGGGTGAGGTGCTTTATAAATGACCAATTATTTTTATTATTATTATTAAAATGTTGGGTGAAAAGTAGGAGGGATGGTTTTTAAACAAATAATAAATTGTATTATCATTTGGCTACACATTTGCTGAAAATTTAAAGTTACTAGATACTAAAAACACCAATGTCATCATTTACTGAAGTCAATGACTGACTTTTAAGTTCTGTTCAATCTGATGATTGTAAGAGGATAGCTGTAACTTACTTTTTAAAATCCTTCTCTTTCTTCACAGTTGACCAGAATCGGTCCGAGATTTCTGTTTTTATCTGGGCTTATAGTAGCTGGATCTTCTTCCATTTTATTTGGGTAAGTTGTATCCTTCCAAATAAAATGAAATGAATTATAGTTACCTTTCCTGACCATTTTTTAAAATTTAAAAATGTACAGTCGAGTATCTAAAGCCATAACATAGGTGAGGATTGAGCAGGCAGCTCAATGCAGCCACCCACTTCTACTCTAGACTCATTACAGGTACTTACCAGATACAGATTTAAAAGAAAATTCTGTCATAACTACGGCATTAAGTCAAAGCTTTTAGGCAGGCATTCTAAAGATTTACAATTCTAGATTCCTTCTTAGTAATCTTAGTATGCCTTTATAAGTCATGCCACCATGCAGCATGTCTAGACAACAAACCGCATGTTGGGTATCGCTGGCTCAGTCTAGTTCCCCTCTGGGAGACCATTTTGCTTGGACCCTGTTCAAGCCTTGTATTTGTATACTTGTAATGCTATCTGGGGTAGTAGAAGCCACTATTAGATTGGCTGCCAAATCCTTCTGGAGCAGGGATAATAACTGCTTTCCTGAGCCTAGAATTTTTTGGACATGATGGTGTCCCCTTTCTGCCACTTCACCAAGTCCACAACAAGCACAACCCTTTGAGGGGGAGGGAACTTTAGAGGCCATTGTTTCACTTACCTTAACAACTTTGAGACCCGAGGGTTCAGAAATGATTGACCAGTAAACCCTATGGTCATAGGACTATACATAGATATCCATTGATGACAACTTTCATGAACCTTACAAATGTCAATGGTAGATAGAGGAAGCTACTCACTTATTACCATAATAATAATCTCATTCTATCAACAGAACACTAGATAGATGTCCTCCAGGTACATCTTTCATTGTCATCACATTTGCATGTCGCTGTGTTGAAGCCCTGGGCTTTTCTGCTTTTCTGACTGCTGGCTTTGCCATTATTTCCAGTGAATTTCCTAAAAATGTGGGCACTGTATTTGTAAGTCTGCTCTTGTGTCTTTGAAAAAAATTAAACAAAGTATCAACACTGCAAATATATTCATTTTGTTGTTTAAGGTCTAAACATTTTTTGTTCTTTTATATTAATATTAAATATGAATAATAAGATACTAGCAGTGTCTTGTAACTTGTGCTAGTTTATATTACACAGTTTTTATTGAAATTCAAATCACACCACTACCATCCCTGCTGGCATTGCTAAAACACTAATTCTGCTGATGTAATCATTGCTGCTGAACCATAAAATGAAACATTGGGAATAATTGGATATCAGATATTTTATCCTTAAATATCTTCCATATTATATGTTTTGGGATTTTAATTAGAGGAAGATATATTTTCAATGGACTCGTGGTAAATGTTAATTACCTTTTAAATCTAATCATTGAATTTGTTTCTCCAGGCTTTGTTTGAAACTGCTGATGGGATTGGGTTGATGGTTGGACCTGCTGTTGGTGGTACTTTGTATCAGGTTAGAAATAGGTTCAGGTTTTATCAATGTGTTTGCATAAACTAAGACTTGATAGTGTATTATGTATTCAGTTTTCTTTCCATGATGAGAAAGTTAGCTGTTTTATTGGGGCGGATAATTTGGTTGTCAAGTGTTTGTTAACTGTCAGTTGTGACTTAATAATCTTTTCTTTTTGGCAGTCTGCTAACTTATAAATAAAGTTTTCTGTTCTGGTTTATAGATCTGCATGTGGTGATTTTAGCTAATCAATGTGGAATGCTGTAGATAATGCCCATTTTAGTTTTTTATATATTCATGCTACTTTGAAATAATCTTGTTAGTCCTCTTTATTTTGTCCTCTGCGTCATATGTAAAATATTTCAGAGACATTTTGCAAACATTTTACAGGAAGCTACTGCATGGTAAAATTTTAACCAACCTCTCACCCTGATCAACAGCTGTTTTAGAAGTCCTCCCTGTTGGTACATTATTGTGAATGTGGCAAGTGTCACTGTGTTATGTTTACATATTTGGGTACCTGTTCGTATTTCGCCGTATTCGTACGCTTTTGACACCCTCAGTACGGCGATACGGCCAATAATAAAAAATATGGGCAGCAAAAATGTATTCATTTTTTGGAACATTTTTTTCGACTTTTTTTATGGTCTGACACGGCAATCGGTAATACGGCTACTTCACGCGAATTTGTTTTTAGGTCAATCTATAGTCATACGTCACATCAAGCGTTAGTCGCGGCTTTCTTTTAAATTCGCGACGTTTTATTTTACTAATGGAGAGATTAAAACTCATTGTTTTCATTATTCATTACAATAAAACTTTTGTTTATCAGCCTAGGCCTACTGAATTGAAAGCAACTAGAGTTTCTATTGATTAATAGACGGCGGAACGTCACGGTTTCAATTATTGCTATCGATGATGTCAAATCGTCACTATAAACCTGTTTTTGTAGAACACTGAGCTCGCGGTAGGCCCTACATTGTTATGTTACACAGCGCGGCAACCTAGACCTGATATCCCTTATCATGCCTTATGTCTCTCTCGCAAATGTCCAAATTCGGCGACCGTAGGCTATTTGTAAAAAAACAAATTTGCGGATATGCCATCTTTTTTTTCTCCCGACAATATCGTAAATGTTAGAAGCTGTTTAAAAAAAAAAAAACAAGATGTAAAGTCGACTAATGTAAATTCAAATCACTGAACTATATAGGCCTATATATTAAAATATCTAAGATGTGAAGTTTTTATTTTGCTGTTACTGTTAGATCTAGTCCGTTATAAATGACGGGAAGTTAAGGCACATAACAGATGATTTTTTAAACAAGTTACCCTTAATTAATTAAGGTATCTCAGGCCTGAGACTTAAGATAAACAATGTCATGAGATTTATTGGTAATTGACATTGGCCTAAGCCAAAAAATTAAAACACTAACTAAAATAAAAAGAGTGAAAAAAACCACCTGCACAATTATAATAATATTAAAAAGTTAAAAAAAAGAAGTAGGGCCTATCATAATTTAAATAGGCGTTATCTCATTAGTTTTATATCAGTTACAAATAATATCTTTGTCTGAAGGCCTAATAGTAATTAAGTGTCAATTTATATATCATAATTTTGGTGCCTAAATTAGGCAAAAGTTATAAAAATCTGCGACACGACAAAATCTGGTCAACAGTCTCAAAATACTCTTGCCAGCCAAAAAAATACTCTCAAGAAAAATTATAGGTACCCAGGTATGCGTTTATATCTACCGTACCACTAGACATATAAATCTTGTGACACTGGATAAACTTTGACCTTTTAGTAATTGACATGTGTTAGGTTACAGTGTATACATAGTTTAAAACACCCTTTTATTAATCCCTCGACAGAGTTTATCTTTTAAAATACTTTAATTGTCGGGACACGACTGTTTATTTTTCTTCGTTGACTTAAATTTAATTAGGCTATAAATTATAAACGCCCCACTCTTGAGACCAGTGTAAACCAGTTAGGGCCAGACGCTAACGCGGAGGAATATGCAATGAGCCTCTGACGTCACTTCGCGCTCTTTTGAGGTACTATATAAGATAGACACTCAGAATATTCTCTCTCTTCCCGCTAATGTAGCTCTGACAGAAGGACGCTACGCCTTGTACACCTATTATCGCCATTTGTAATTTTTCACTAACATCGTTTGATTTGCAAGTTATAATAAAGTTTCTTCATTTACTAAACAGTCAAGGAGTTGGTTTTTGAATTACTATTATTGTTGAGAACATTTGAATAGTAACAGGACAGGTTAACCAAACTTGGAAAACTGCTGCAGACTATTTATCACTCTCAGAACGAAGTGAGTTCCAGCTGGCCTTTAAAAATCAAACCCTAGTCAACCGCCAAAAGAATTGGAGTGAAAGCTACAATTTAACATGTGGTCTCTGTCCGGCAAATAGTTTATCAGCATTACAAGAGGTCTACCGTCTGGAAGTATATTATATTCAAATACTTAAGGTAATAACGTTTTATAATTTTTTTCAAGTAGCAAGATTATTATTGGAAAAATCAAGGCGACACGTCACAACAATATAACGAGACTGCCACGCAAATTTTAACAAGCACTTCAATAATGAATCATTGTTAATACTGAGGAATCGCCACAGAGAAGTTTGTTGTTTGTGAAGAAGGAGATACTCTATTTTCTATACATAAAGGGGGCTTCGTTGAGCTAAATTTTTACACAAGTTGCTTTACACAACTACGAGGTTAATTTTTCAAGGCTACAGTTTTACAACTCATCATTGCTACAATCGAATATTCTGCTGGAAGATTTATTTACATGTTGCATCAGATTCTATTTGTTTACAAGTTATCGTTCTGCAATTACGAGAATTTCATCATACTATCGTCACAAGGTTTTTCAGCATTCGTACTCAAGTAAATTCCTGAAATAATTTTAACTCATACTATTGTCTAATAATTAGGACTGTGT
Source organism: Anisus vortex (assembly GCA_949126835.1). Lineage (NCBI taxonomy): Eukaryota > Metazoa > Mollusca > Gastropoda > Planorbidae > Anisus > Anisus vortex. Next base: position 31,809,175 of record OX421495.1, read on the forward strand.
TGTGTAGTGAATTTGGACATTCGAACACACGTAAGTTGGCTCTTAATTTCTTTTAAAGTAACATTTCTAATTTATCAAGCACAATGGATGCTAATAGGATGTTTACTATTGATGAGTTAGATAGGCTAACGCTGACTCAACTCAAAGAATTGGCTCATGGCCTAGAGATAACTGTTACGCAGGTTACCCCTACTCGTACTAAATTACAACAGCAGATCAGGGAGTGCCTAGCAGATAACAACCAACTAATAGTTGATGATGTTGAAACTAGTCAGATATTATTGAGCGAGAATGACACTGAAAATGTACGTGTAGATGAAGATAATGATCAGGCATTGCAACTGAATGAACAATTAAAATTACAAATAGAACTGGCAAAAATTGCTCAGCAGGAAAGGATAGAATTGGCTAAAATTGAATTAGCTAGAACAGAAATGCAACAAAGAATCGAAATGGCTAGAATAGAGCTTGAGGGCAGAACACTTAATGCTCGCCCGCAAAATAAAGAAATCTCAAACATTGAGCTGGCCAAGTATTTACAATACGTTCCAAAATGTTCTACCCTCGACCCTGAAGATTTTTTTTTATTGCTGGAAAAAAATGCCAAAGACTATGAATTTCCAAAGGATAAAATGGCATTAATTCTTAGATCTGCATTAACTGAAGGAATGGAAAAGGACGTTGTTTTGGCATTGAGTGAACAAGAAAGCAATGACTATGAGTGTATTAAACAAAAGGTGCTATGCGTTTATGAAGGTAGACCAGAAAAATACCGAAGAGAGTTTTGAGAACTAAGAAAAAGTAGTCAACAGACCTATGCAGATTTTCTTAGGCAAAAGGAAAAATATCTGGACAGGTGGCTACACTCTAGGAGAGTAAATAATAATTATGAAGAATTTAAAGAGGTTATTTTGTTTAAAGTGTTCCTAAACTGCACAAGAACTGATATTAAACTGCATATTGCAGACAGGGAGGTGGCTAAAGCTACGGAAGCAGTCAGATTGGCAGATGACTTTGTACTTTTACATCCATATCCTACAAGAGATCTCCGAGAAAACTCACAACAATCACAACAATCTAGAAATAAACCAGAGCAATTCCATAACCAGAAATTTAACTCTTGACAGGCGAAATAAAACGGACAAATCCAATAACTTTAGAACTGTAAACAATGCAAATGATAAAAATGCGAAACCTATGAAACTTGTATGTGCCCACTGCAAGAAAGAGGGACATACTAAACAAAACTGTTTTGTACTGAATGGGAAGCCAGCAAAACCAAAACAGGTATTTGCAGCTACTTGTGTTACTCTAAGTAGAGAGGACATATTTACACCCAAACCTGTATGTGAAACAAATGGCAATAGCAAGGTAAAAAGCAGAAGACAAAATTTAAGAGCAAATGACGAAAACTCTAACATCAAGCTAAAAGCTAATTGTGTGACAATGAAAGATGGGTCTATTCCAATCTGCAAAGCCAAACAGAAGGAAGATCATATGAAAAGTAGTCAGGTAGTGAGAGAGAGTTCTCCTCACTCATGTGCTGATGGGTCACGCAAGCCCAATCGACGCACGAGAGCAAACCACATAAGAGACAAGAAATCCGGTGGTGAAGCCAAAGAAAAGGTCGAGTTAGTGCATAACACTGTAAAACGTAATCATGAGAATGATTGTAAAATTACATCAACTATATTTACAAACTCTAACCTAAGTCCACAGAAAAACAAGCTAGCTGATGGAAGTTCGAAGATAAAGGCAGAACAGACCAGTAAAAGTCCACCAGAGAACAACACTCTGAGAGAATTCAGACCGTTCATCCATGAAGGCTATGTATCCCTGCCAGGAGATGGAAGCTGTCGGAGTAAAGTTCTAATGTTAAGAGACACGGGTGCATCCCAGTCGCTTCTTCTAGAAGATATATTACCACTTTCCAGTGATTCATTCACAGGTAGAAAGGTACTCCTGAGAGGTGTGGAGATGGGCGAGACAAGCGTGCCACTACATACGATACAGCTAGAAACGGAACAGATATCTGGTACTGTGGTTGTCGGAGTACAGCCAGCCCTTCCAATTGACGGTATAGCACTCCTCATTGGAAATTACCTAGCTGGAGGTAAGGTGATATTGAATAGCTTAAAGAAAGATGCAGTCTTATCATCCTTAGGCTCAGCAAAGGTACAAGACCCCAACTCGTCCAGTGACATCGGTGTGGGCAAAATTAACACTGCACACCCCACCTGTGCCGTCATTAGGGGCATGAAACAAAGAAAGCAGCAGAAGAAAGCAGAGTCCAGAGAAGCCCAAGCGGAACAGAACTCCAGCTTGCGAGAGTCAGATATTGGCACTACTCAGCTCGCCAACCTACTCCACGGCACCGCCTCTGAGACCAATATCAACATGTCTTCTAGACATCAACTCATCCAGGAACAAAAAGACGACGTGAACATTGCCAGGCTTCGTGAGCAAGCTGTCACCGAACCTGAGGCAGAGAAATTAGCAGTGTGCTACTACCTAAAAGATGGCCTGCTAATGCTTAAATGGACACCAAGCGACGACCAGATTAACGAAGGTTGGTCCGAAACACACCAAATCATCGTTCCAAACCGTTATTGATATGATATCCTGCGTATTGCTCATGATTTGCCTTATGCTGGACAAATGGGAGTCTCAAAGACCTATCGTCGGGTTCTCCCCTACTTTTTCTGGCCAGGATTACATAAAAACATCGTGACATACTGCAGAAGCTGTCATTTTTGTCAGCTGATAGGCAAGCCTAATCAGAAGATACCAGTCGCCCCATTACACCCTTGACCCGCATTTGGGGAACCCTTCAGTGAAATCCTAATTGACTGTGTTGGTCCATTACCGAAAACCAGATCAGGACACCAGTACCTACTGACCATAATGTGTGCCTCCACACGATTCCCTGAAGCAATTCCTCTACGGAACATCACCGCGAGAAAGGTCACTGACGCACTCGTCGAGTTCTTTACAAGATACGGGCTACCTCAGTCTATTCAGTCAGACCAGGGAACGAACTTCATGTCGAAACTGTTTGAGCAAATTATCAGTAGTCTTGGTGTTGAGCATCGAAAAGCAACCGCCTACCACCCAGAGTCGCAAGGCGCTCTCGAAAGGTTCCACCAAACGCTAAAAACAATGCTGCGTACGTACTGCACAGAGAATGAGAAAGACTGGAATACCGGTGTGCCTCTTTTGTTATTCGCTGCACGGGAAGCCGTACAGGATTCACTAGGCTTTAGTCCATTTGAACTCATATTCGGACACACATTAAGGGGTCCACTCAAAATGTTGCAGGAATCTTTGTTAAAACAAAATGAGCAAACTGACCTGCTCACCTATGTCTTAAAATTTAAAAATAGATTATATGATGCCTATGAGGTATCAAAAAGGCATTTACAAAAGGCACAGAGCCAAATGAAAACCTAAGATTTAGTTACAGAGGTAAATACTCTGGAAGCATCAAGTCAAAGGTTATACTCTTAAGAAATTATACTCTTAAAAGGTAAAGGTTAAGTTAAAATAAAATTTAACTAACTACGGTCACTGGTTTTTTCTTGAAAAATTTAAGGTTAAATGAGCTGTACATTTAACTAGAGTTGTTGAATAAATGTCTCTACTGACACTGGTATTTTAGGGATAACTAATTCCGTTGTGAATAAAACCACTAAACTTGTACTATAAAGAGCGAATAGCTAACGTCTTGCTTGGTTAAAAATAACTATTAATGTTAAATAAATGATATTGACGTAAACTGATTCCGTATTAATATTACGGTTACAATCATTTTTAATGATCAATAAATCTATGGGTTAAAATAATACTTTAATATTAGAGATAAACTCTCACACTACATCATTCATTATTTTAAATTATCTATAAATAAGATAGATAAGATAAAAAGAACTAAGAACTAAAATATTATTAAAATATTTGGTGGTTATTAAGATTTTTAAAACTTGAGTAACCTCATGTAGGTAAAGTTAATACTTAGGCTGGGTAAAAATCTATGACTAGTTATTATTTGATATCTGTAACAAAGGATTACTAAATAACATGGTTGTTAAGGAATAGAAAAATGGTAAAACAAACTAAGGAAACACGTATGAACTTAGGTAGTAACTAAGGTTGATATAAGTAACTTATGGATAGGGTAACATACAACATCCTAGTTAACAACACATCAGTATATACTCGTTATACGAATCAGTAGAATTAACGAAAGAAGACATCACTCTTTCGTGGACTGATGTATATGTGTTCTTGTTCTTGATTGTTTTTACTTTACTTTGTGTGCCTAATGAGCACTTACTTTGTTCCTTGTTGTTATATAAACACTTGTACCGTTTGTGCCTAATGTGCACTAATTTTTTATTGTTAAATGTGCCTAATGCGCACTTAAATTGTTTTATTACTTAAATTGTTTTTTTGGACATCTATACTGACAGTAGTACTATTATTGTTAGGAAACGTGATGGCTAAAAGAAAATTCCCCATCACAGATGACAAATTTTCTTTTCTCTTTGTGGAAGGGAGGTGTTAGGTTACAGTGTATACATAGTTTATAACACCCTTTTATTAATCCCTCAAAAGAGTTTATCTTTTAAAATACTTTAATTGTCGGGACACGACTGTTTATTTTTCTTCGTTGACTTAAATTTAATTAGGCTATAAATTATAAACGCCCCACTCTTGAGACCAGTGTAAACCAGTTAGGGCCAGACGCTAACGCGGAGGAATATGCAATTAGCCTCTGACGTCACTTCGCGCTCTTTTGAGGTACTATATAAGATAGACACGCAGAATATTCTCTCTCTTCCCGCTTATGTAGCTCTGACAGAAGGACGCTACGCCTTGTACACCTATTATTGCCATTTGTAATTTTTTCACTTACATCGTTTGATTTGCAAGTTATAATAAAGTTTCTTCATTTACTAAACAGTCAAGGAGTTGGTTTTTGAATTACTATTATTGTTGAGAACATTTGAATAGTAACAGGACAGGTTAACCAAACTTGGAAAACTGCTGCAGACTATTTATCACTCTCAGAACGAAGTGAGTTGCAGCTGGCCTTTAAAAATCAAACCCTAGTCAACCGCCAAAAGAATTGGAGTGAAAGCTACAATTTAACACATGTATTTTAGTCTCATGACTTTAAAAAAATATTGAAATCTGCAGATTTAAATTTTAAACCATTATCCTCAGGCATGGAAGTCTGGGTTTGTTGCCAATATACTTAATCTAGGCATTAATATTTATTTGTGCGATTAACATGTGTTAGTGGCTGTTCCTTATCTACCAATACTTTACATCTCATAATCTACCAATACTTAACACTTAAATATCTAAATCTACCAATACTTTACATCTCAAAATCTACCAATACTTAACACTTAAATATCTAAATCTACCAATACTTTACATCTCATAATCTAACAATACCTTACACTTACATATCTAAATCTACCAATACTTTACATCTAACAATACCTTACACTTACATATCTAAATCTACCAATACTTTACATCTCATAATCTAACAATACCTTACACTTACATATCTAAATCTACCAATGCTTTACTTCTCATTATCTAACAATACCTTACACTTACATATCTAAATCTACCAATACTGTATATCTCAATAATATTTGTTGTTCAAACATTCTAGCTTGGTGGCTATGGACTTCCTTTTTATGTGATTGGTACATTGACACTGTCAACATGTCTACTTATGATTTTCCTGCTACCTGAGCCACAAGGTAGGATTTGTTATTGTTTTAGTAGACACTGCTTTGTGCTCCCTTTTTTAATTAGTCCATCCAATTTATCATAGTCTTATTAGTTCTGACATTACTTTAGGAAAGTAAAGTGACTTAAAGCATTCTCCTGGCAACACTATTCCTTTATATTATCATAGAAACTGATGAATACTACTTCACCAGCCCTCATGGACCAAATTGCTAGAAGGGATGCTTTACATTTCACTCAATCCTTGTGATATTCATTGACTAGTGACCAAACAGAATTGAAATCATGAGCTTTACAACCAAGAAGTGAAATCTTTAGACTTGGATTGTTGTCTCTATCTTATTTTGTGAACAATTTTGTTATTGTTGATGTGGTGTGTTAAACTGAGGATTGTTGGTTTTTACTTTCTAATCCAATACAACCTGGTCAACCAATCCAATTCTGTTTCAATGCTTGGATTAAATTGTTTTAATTTCTGTTCACTGGTAGTTTTTTTTATTAGAAATTTGTTTATAAACTATTTTTTACCCTACAGATGTACACAATGAGAGGAAGACAAATGTTTATACTTTGTTCAAAAGTCCACTCATTTGGTTTTCAAGTCTCAGCATTACTGTAACCTCATTAGCAATAATGTTTCTGGATCCAACCTTGTCCAAACACCTGGAGCAGGTAAAAAAAATTACTCATTGACATGTGTATATATACACATATATATACATATATCTACACATATAAATAATAATTGCATAATGTCTTTTGTCTCTGCCCTTCACCTTTGTCCAGGATCTTTTCTCTTGGTTTCTTTCTGCTTGGTTGACCTCTGCTACCTGCATGCCTTCTTATACCTTTTCTCTTTGTTTCTTTCTGCTTGGTTGGCCTCTGCTACCTGCATGCCTTCTTATACCTTTTCTCTTTGTTTCTTTCTGCTTGGTTGGCCTCTGCTACCTGCATGATGATGATGATGATGATGATTTATATAGCGCGCCTATCCATGCTATGTTAGCATACTCAGTGCGCTCTGGTTCACCTTTCAGTTGTGAATGTGCTATAAAAACAAAACAAAAAAACTATAAGCTTAGTTGAAGAGGAAGGTCTTTAAACTTCTCTTGAATGACTCATTTTTTTCAGAATCCCTCAATGTCTGAGGCAATTTATTCCATAAATAAGGCGCTGCTGACTCAAAAGAGCGTACACCAAATGACTTCTTTTTATGACCATCCACACTGGGTACTTTGAGTAGTGACTGTGATGAAGAGCGCAGCCCCTTAGTGGACACATGCTTGGGAACAAGTTCTTGAAGATAGTGAGGGGCAGTGCCTTCTATATACAGCTATAGGCAAGTGACAGAATTTTATGGTCAATGCGCTTGGTCACAGGGAGCCAGTGGAGATCTTTAAGAACTGGGGTTTTGTGGTCCGACTTCTTAATCCCTGATACAATGCGTGCTGCAGTGTTTTGTACTTTCTGGAGTCTCTGAAGCTGGTTCTGAGGCAGACCCCACAGACAGCTATTACAATAATCCAGCCGTGATCGACCTTTCTGAGACTGGTGTCAGAACCACACAGAAAAGCCTCTGTCTTTTCATGCCTTCTTATACCTTTTCTCTTTGTTTCTTTCTGCTTGGTTGGCCTCTGCTACCTGCATGCCTTCTTATACCTTTTCTCTTTGTTTCTTTCTGCTTGGTTGACCTCTGCTACCTGCATGCCTTCTTATACCTTTTCTCTTTGTTTCTTTCTGCTTGGTTGACCTCTGCTACCTGCATGCCTTCTTATACCTTTTCTCTTGGTTTCTTTCTGCTTGGTTGACCTCTGCTACCTGCATGCCTTCTTATACCTTTTCTCTTGGTTTCTTTCTGCTTGGTTGGCCTCTGCTACCTGCATGCCTTCTTATACCTTTTCTCTTTGTTTCTTTCTGCTTGGTTGACCTCTGCTACCTGCATGCCTTCTTATACCTTTTCTCTTTGTTTCTTTCTGCTTGGTTGGCCTCTGCTACCTGCATGCCTTCTTATACCTTTTCTCTTTGTTTCTTTCTGCTTGGTTGGCCTCTGCTACCTGCATGCCTTCTTATACCTTTTCTCTTTGTTTCTTTCTGCTTGGTTGGCCTCTGCTACCTGCATGCCTTCTTATACCTTTTCTCTTTGTTTCTTTCTGCTTGGTTGGCCTCTGCTACCTGCATGCCTTCTTATACCTTTTCTCTTTGTTTCTTTCTGCTTGGTTGACCTCTGATACCTGCATGCCTTCTTATACCTTTTCTCTTTGTTTCTTTCTGCTTGGTTGACCTCTGCTACCTGCATGCCTTCTTATACCTTTTCTCTTGGTTTCTTTCTGCTTGGTTGAGCTCTGCTACCTGCATGCCTTCTTATACCTTTTCTCTTGGTTTCTTTCTGCTTGGTTGGCCTCTGCTACCTGCATGCCTTCTTATACCTTTTCTCTTGGTTTCTTTCTGCTTGGTTGGTCTCTGCTACCTGCATGCCTTCTTATACCTTTTCTCTTTGTTTCTTTCTGCTTGGTTGACCTCTGCTACCTGCATGCCTTCGTATACCTTTTCTCTTTGTTTCTTTCTGCTTGGTTGGCCTCTGCTACCTGCATGATGATGATGATGATGATGATTTATATAGCGCGCCTATCCATGCTATGTTAGCATGCTCAGTGCGCTCTGGTTCACCTTTCAGTTGTGAATGTGCTATAAAAACAAAACAAAAAAACATTGTTCATAATTTTACTTACAATTAATGTTTCCTTTTGCTTGTATGTTGTGTGGGGATGTAAAGAAAACATTTTCAAGGGAATATGTTTACATATATATTATAATTGTATCAAAACACCTTCTCAGTTTGTACCTTCATTTAGCAATCAGTGTTCAATCAGAGTCATCATCTACTCTGTAAAGGCTCAATAGAGAACTGAAATTATTCAAGCTGATGGATATTAATTCTAAGGATGCATGCATTGTGTTAAGGTCAATGAGTGACTTATCAGATTTAATGAAACTCAAAGAAAGTCAATGATGAATTACCCATAAAAAAACACAAGTACATCTTGAAATAGGCTTTGAGCTTAACTTTAGGAAGAAATTAGGAAGGGTCTTGTTTTCTTCTGCATAACTGTCTTTTCAAAATTGTGTTTTTATAAAGCCAACATAAATTAGAAAAAATCTCAAATACTGTGCAGACATCAACAATGAAAAATGTTTTGGATGGACAGAATCTTGTCTCATATTATTGTAAAATATCATCATCATCATTTTCAATGATTAGTTGATTATGTATGATTATAATATCAAACTAAAAATTATTGCTTTAAGACTGTTTACTGTTGTTTTCTTGTTTGTTTTGATACAGTTCAATTTATCACCAGCTTTGATTGGGCTTGTATTTGTTATAGCCCCTGGCTTGTACGCTTTTACATCCCCTTTCTGGGGCTATCTTAGTGACACTAAGGTAAGGGTGACTAGTTAAGTATTATTTAAACCAGAGGTTCCCAACCCTGTGCCATGGCGCCCGCGGAACAATTCGTATGTGCCCGCCTCTCACTATTCGACAGAGACAGAATTTTTTTCATAAACATTATTTTAAAATAAATTAAAATATGATTTATTTTTATTCATTTGTTAGAGTTTAAATTTTTTTTTTACTGCCTAGGTTTATTAAATATGTTTGATACTTGTCCCAACTTGTCTAGAGGCGAGCCAGACTGCACTATTTACGCTAGCCTGGAACGGCTAGTGCAATTTGCACATCACACCTTGTACACGCAGAAAACCCCAAGTGAACGAATGGAACGAATGCCATTAACTGATCCGATAAACGCCGAAGGCGCCAAATCACAAGGCAAATAACTCTGATTGCTTCTGCGATCATCGGCTCACTTCGGGTTTTCCGCGTGTACATGGAGTGATGCGCAAAAAGCATTCCCCGCCTGGAACCGCGTTGTTGTCATTGTGATTGCTGCCCTGTTCGGGTCGCGACAGTTAGATAAGAGACATGTTAAGACGAAACACGAATTAGGAGTTTTCTATAAAAAAAAAATTAACAGGCTAAAAGCGAGGTGCGTAATTTATTGTATTCATAAGCGATGATCTATTAATAAACTATTTTTATTGAGGAGATAGTTATAGTTCTTGTTATAATATATTTATGCATATAATGCAGAACAGACTTGCACTATTATAACATTGATATTATATTGTAGTTCAATTTTTTTTTATTTTAGCCTTAAAATGAGTGGACAAAGTAAAAGACAACGAACCTATAATTTTAACACTAACTGGGAGGAATCATATTGTTTCGTTAATTTGAAAAATAAATGCGTTTGTTTGTTGTGTGGTAGTAGCGTTGAACGACACTTTCAGACAAATCATGGCACTTTTAATGTGAATTATCCTCTTAAATCTGAAATAAGAAAGAAAAAAATTTGTTATCTAACATCAAGTCTAACAGCACAACAGACTGTTTTCACTAGACATGTGGAAAATTCTTAAAAGGCCACCATTGCTTCTTTCAAAATATCTCACATGCTCGCAAAAAAGAAGAAACCTTTCATTGATGGTGAGTTGTTTAAGGAACTATTTTTGACTGGTGTCGATTGTTTGTTTGATGGATTTTCTAACAAACGTGTCACAAGAAGAATACATGCAATGTCAACAGACATACAAACTCAAGTTAAAAACTGACTTGGAAATATGTGACTGGTTCTCGCTACAATTTGACGAGTCAACAGATATATCAAACACCGCACAGTTAGCAGTTATGGTGAGAATGGTGTTTAGTAACTTCACAGTAAAAGAGGATATGTTACAAATATTACCTATGAAAGGACAGACAAGGGGTGAGGATATTTATAATACATTCAAAACATACGCCAAGTCAATAAATATGACTTTGCACAAGCTGTCTGCAATAACCACTGATGGGGCGCCATCAATGATGGGTAAAAACAAAGGATTTATTGCCCTCTGCATGAAGGATGATTCATTTTCAAACTTCATGTCCTACCATTGTATTATCCACCAGGAAGCTCTGTGTTGTACAATTTTGCCATTTGAACACGTCATGAAAATAGTTACAAAAATAATCAATTCTATTCTAGCAGCTCCTTTGCAACACCGACTTTTCAAGGCCCTGTTAGAAGATACTGAAGATAAAGAACATTATCTTATTCTGCATACTGAAGTACGTTGGCTCAGTAAAGGAAAGGTTCTTACAAGATTTGTGAGTTTAATTGAAGAAATAAAAACATTTATAAACGATAGAAAGGAAAATTATGATGAACTAGCTGACTCTGGCTGGCTGATTGATTTGGGATTTCTCACAGACATCATGGAAAAATTGAATTCTTTAAATTTGGAGTTGCAGGGTAAAGACAAAAGCATAGCTGAAATGATAAGCTCTGTAAAGTCATTTAAAGCTAAATTATATTTCTTGATATCACATCTGCAGATCAATTCTCTCGTGCATTTCCCACATATGAAGAAAATGCTAGGTGACAATGAATTAAATGGGACATTATTTATTAAGCATCTTCAAGAGTTAAAAAAACAGTTTGAAAAGAGATTTTTGCAGTTTAAACATATTGAGCCAATAGTTTCCTTCTGTATCAATCCTTTTACTTGCCAAATAAATGTTATGGAAATAGCCGCATGTATTGCAGATTTTGTTCAAGGTAAGACAGAAGAACTAGAGTTAGAAATTTTGGACCTTAAAAATAATATTTTGCTAAAATCCTTAATGTCAGAGGACTTTTGGAATACAGTGGATAGAGAAAAGTTCCCATTGTTGAAAAACGCGGCATATAAAATTGAATCATTTTTCGGTTCGACATATTTATGCGAATTATTGTTTTCAAACATGAACTTAATAAAATCAAGATATAGATCTCGACTCACAGATGAGCATCTGTATGATTGTCTGCTAACAGGATTATCGTCATACGCTCCTAATTATGAAGCTTTGGCCAATGAAATGCAATGCCAAAGATCACATTGACTTTATTATATTTTTTTATTAAATGTTTTCTTTGTATTTGTGTGTTTTGTTTACTTTCTTTACGTTTTGTAAATACATTTCTCTGTGTGTATGCAATTTGAAAAAAATGCCAAATAATTTTATTATTTTGAAACATTTTTGTTTATTTTTTATTAATACATTATGACTATAAGACAATAAGAAAATAAATTATGGGAAAATGACAAGTTATGGAAGGAGTTTGTCGATTTAAAATAGGTGGTGCCCGCCACCCTACTGATATTTTAGAATGTGCTCTAGAGTAAAAAAAGGTTGGGAACCCCTGATTTAAACCATGTTTTAGGATAAAACTATCTTTAAAAAAAACATTTTAAGTTTATTTTTTTTCCACCTACAAAAACACTAACATTGTATTTTTAAATGTATTACAGAAAATCAATGGCATTTTGATTTTTGTTGGAAATCTGATGTGTGCATTAGCTTATCTTCTTTTAGGACCAAGTCCTTACCTATCTTTCTTACCAGAGTAAGTTGTTGACTTTTTTTTACCTATTAAGTCAAAAGTTATTTTGATGATAAATTTGTTTGTCAGATAAAATAAATAATTCAGTAAATGTTCTGGTGAAGTGACTTTTACCAGTTCTTGTCCTAATAGTTAGGGTGTCACAAGATTGTTTTTATAAAATCATGAAACTTTATAAATGAATGAAAAATTTGTTAAAATTACTAGAAATAACTTTATGATTAACTTAGGCCCTGGTTAACTCTTGGTTCACATTCTAAAATGAAAGCACCTGGAAGTGCATATTTAATGTCAATACATTGCACAAGTTCTGTTTAATCTGAAACATATATTAATTTTTCTCACATATGTAAAGAATCATGAATCAAAGATCTCTTATTTGTTGTGTGCTGTATTTTTATAATTATTATAATTTATTATTAACTGAATTTTATGCTGTATTTATGTTCTATATATTATAGGTACATTTCTTCTTTTTTTTTTTCATAAGATAATAGGATAAATTCTCTGGTTAAACATATTCTTAATACATATAATACTGTTAATAACATAGGGTAAATGTAAAGCTCATTTGAAGGATAATTGTTATGAATAGCGCTATAAAAATATGTAAATTGTAATTTGATAGCAACACTTTATTATTATTTTAAAAAAAGAAATGTGCTCATTATCACTGCTTGGGTAGTCACAGTATTTGTGAATGGTGTTTAATTGTGAAATAATTCTAAGTCTGCAAAACTACAATAAATTAATTTATTTATTGTATTTATTTATTTATAGTAGCAACAACAAAATACCACATACGACTTTATGTATGTCGCAATAAAAAATTCAAAAACATTGTCAAGCGTAGTCATAAATGAATATGACTATATGAATAATGGAAATGGAATTAGACAAATAAGTTTAGCCCATTTGTACAACCGGGCACATAATGCTAATTTATTTATATCCATGCAACTTTTTTTTCTTTACAGGGCTCTTTGGGTCATTATTGTTGGTCTAGTAATTAGTGGATTATTCATAGCTTTGGCCATTGTTCCCACAATGAACTGTTTGCTTATTGGAGCCACGTAAGTTGTAAGATGGAATATCATTATTGCTCACAATGTTTCTAGTACTCTTTGTACAAGTTTAATGGGTCTTTGACTTTAAACCAGCTTATCTTATCTTATATATTACAGACGCTCATTCTATAAAGAAGATTATTGCATCCTATGCTCATCCGTGGTCAAAGTCCAGTCTTGCATTTTTATTAATGTTTTAAATAATGTTAAGTTATTGGTTTTCCTGGTTTGTTCGGGCAACCCATTCCATGCCCTGAATGCCACTCTAGAAGAAAGAGTACATATATGCATTTGTTCTTGCATAAAGATTGTAACAATGAGTATTCTCTGATCATTTGACTTTGTCTACTAGTATCCCAGTACCACTGCATAGAAAATAAAAATGTTATTGTTCATCCTATTTTCTTTTGTTCACCTGTTAATTATAATACATCATAATTATGTCAATTTTTTTAAATATATCACTAACTTACTCTTCACTTTTAATTTGATCATTCTAATAAACAACACTTTTACTGTATAATTTCTAAATATTACGTAGTTAAATCTAATAAATACATTATGTATTTCCATTTGGTAGTGAACTTGGCTTTGAAGACAACATAGATACTTATGGCATAATAGCCGGACTTTTTAATACATTTTTTTGTTTGGGGTAAGTACCTACCCATGTATAAGTGTTACATGTTGGGTTTTCTTTTATTTGTTATTTGTAGAATTATAATATCTTAAATCTGTTACATGAGGATGTTTTGTTGAAGCTGTTTAATTTTAATATATCTAGTATTAGCAGTTTCACACATAAATCCAAGATAATAACTTTAAGTTGATTCAAAATAAAGTTTATGTACACAAATACACAAGAGAATAAATTTAATGTCTAAAAAATATATCAAAATTTAATTCTATTACAATTCAATCATTAATTATTTCTTATTAAAAATTTGTTGCATGTTGTTGCTCTGATGCCAAATGACAGTATGATCTTCAAATATTACAAAATATAGTATTTAAAAATTCTACTATTAAACACTATATGCTTTTATTACTATTTTGCTTTTAAAGAAGAAAAGCTGTATTTGTGAGTGTGTATTTATACAGTATATACTCGCGTATAAGTCGCACCGGTGGATAAGTCGCACCCCTAGTTGAAGATTATTTTTCTTTTATGTTGTCATTGACCCGCGTATAAGTCGCACCCTGACTTTCAGGAGTTACACTGCTTTTAACTTCTCCAAAATGCATACCTTTTAAACATAAAAGTTACTAAATATTCACCCTTATATGGAAGCTTTCCTTAAAAATGGTTTCAATAATCAAATAAAGGCAGTGCTTCATTTATTTTAAACAACCGATCAATACAGCCATTAGCCATATGAGAAAGTAAGGTAACTTATCTGTTTCTTTATTTAAGTCCATGTCCTAACTCTAATTTCTATCCCTATAGTCACACTTATAGTGGGCCCTATAATCACACTATAGTGGGCCCTATAGTCACACTATAGTGGGCCGACACAAAAAAAAAGTCTTTTGAAGTGACGGCTTTCTAGACTGATGTCTAGAATGAATGGCGCCGGTATTGGTGCTATACACGTGCCCTAATTACCATTAACATTGTTTGTAATGATTTCAAACGCGACTGTGTGGCCGACAACTCTTACATGCAACTAATGAAAAATGAAACACTATTGTCATTTAACGCATTATTTCTATAAAGATTTGAAAAAAAATAAAATTCCTGTGTCGATCGGCTGATCGTTGTTTTGGAAACATTGCTTAGACATGGCGCGGTTTTCTCGGAATGCTAAACACTTCCTTTTAGTAGACTATATAGCCTATACTATAGGCCTAGGTCCTAACTAAAACGCATCTTAAGCTACTAGTCTACAAGCTTATACCTACATTATAGGCCTAGACCAGATTTTCACACATTTACGATTGTTTCCATATTGTAATTTGCGTTCAATAGGCCTATGAAAAAAAATGCTGCCTGAACCTTAAGCTATGTTTATACGGTAAAAGAGTTTGTGCGCGTCTACCAGAACACCCAAGTTAGCATGCTTTCGGTTGTTAAGATAAATATGCCAGTTTGGCAAGTAGTAAGAAGGTTACCAGTTTAATTGCCAGTTTGGCATGGGTATATTTTAGAAAAAGACTTAGCATAGGCCTACCTACTATAATAATGCTAAAGGCTAGGCTATACTATATGTCACTATAGAGCGGCTATAGGCCTAAGGCTTAGGGCCTACTATGACTATGTTCGTAGAAACAGCAGAAATTAGTAGGCTAATATTAATATGATACTAGACTATAATATAATATAATAAAGGATAGTGATCGTGGATAGGCTAGGGAAGGCCTAATACATTATAAATTAGCCTATAACTCGTTTATTAGATACAAAGAATTTACCGGTCATTATTATTTCAGGTAGGCATATTTACTGATAGGCCTACTGATACAGTTAGTCTACACCAGTGTCTAAGACCTACGACAACTCTATAATAATAGTAGTAATAGTTAATAGGCCTACTATAATAAATAAAATAATAATATTAATAGTCAATAGACTCAATAGTTCTAGAGTTCTAGGAAAATTACAAATAGTCATAGTTGAAATACTATTACGGTAGGCCTACAGTCCGGTACAGTAAAGTAATATTAATATATATGTAAAGCAATGTCAATGTTTACGTAGGCCTACCTTAAAATTATATAATAGGCCTAAGCCTACAATTATTCTGAACTAGTAGGTTATTATAAATTCATTCAATAAACTTGACTACTAGACACAAAGACTTTCAAAATACGGAGGCTACTTGTTTAAATTGTTTTGATATTTGATTAAATTTAAAACATTTTTTAACTTTATAAAGGAGATTTAAAAATTACTTTCGACTTAAATTGAAAATAATGATTATTTAGATTTGGCATTAATTTTTTATTTTAATTTGGCTCTAATTTTTTGCTGGCCACTAATGATGTTTTTGCTATCTCTCTCTATTGAAACTACGATGGACGCGCAGAAACTCTTTAACCGTTTATACAACATATCAAAAGAAACTGGAGTGGGGGGGGGGGGGGGGGGCAACTTAACTATATATATCAACATATATAAAAAAATGTGACTTATACGCAGGGGCGAAGCCAGAAATATTTTTCCAGGGGGGGGGGGGGGCGAACTTTCGCATGACAAACATTTCACGAACTGAATACTGTTTTTTGTTAAAGAACTTTTCAAAGGCCTCTTAAAGCAAAATAACCTTTATTAACATGAGTTTTAAATAAAATATTTTTTTTTAATAATAATTGAACTCTGCGGGAAGACATTTGCATTGTTACGACTAGTTTAATCGGATTCAAAGAATAGTTGTATTTTTATTAGAAGTCTCTAGATTCTGCTGATCTCTAGTCCAAGCTAGGGGTTCCTTGACTGACAGGTCTATGCAGTAATGTAGTTATATTCTGTATAATTATCTTCAACACCTTTCTTTCAACAATTACTAATACTAATCACCGTATGTACAGGTTCTAAACTGAGCGCCATTTCAGAATGATGTCCTTTTCCCATTTACTACTTTTTAATATCACAAGCTTGACAACAACAATTCTTATGCATGTTATAGGGCCAGAAGACCCTAAACAAACAAAAAAATAGAACAAAAACTAAATACCACAAGAAACTTTCTCACTATAGTTTTATTATTAGTTTATAGTTTATTATTATATCAGCAATATTGCTTAATTCATTAATTTATTTTTTAAATAAACGTAGTCCTATTACTAATAATGTAAACAATAAAAAAAAATACAACTAAATACCAAAAGATATGTTCTTACTACAGTTTTTATTGTAATATTGTTAGTTATCTCTCTTTTAACAAACAAAACACATTGTAATCATTCATTTCTCCATCAATTTGACGGGTATAACCACTAGTATATAATATATATATACTGCATATGCTCGCACCGGTATACAAGTCACATCCTTAGTTTAGGATTATTTTTCTTAATGTTGTCACTCCCCTAATATTGACTCAAAAATTTGAACAAGTCATATTTTTTACTCTTTTTTTCCACATTGACTTTCCCAGCGTCGATGTATGAGATTCGTTTTTCTCATTAATTTCTTATTCTCATCTTTTTATAATACTTTTTTTAATAAAATCTAGAATGATTTTCCTTTGAATAACATCCGAATAACATCTCGATCTTTTAGTTTTCATTGTGTTTTCATTGAGAGAAATATTAAACGGATTGTTTTTTAGAAACGTCACCCAGCGATTGATATCACCTGACTAAACGCGCTGGCTCGCAAAGTAGCAAAGGATCTTCTTTCATTCGATTCGGCATTTTCTCTAGTGCTTTTTGCGTTTGCAATAATACTCTTGCATAGTATTAAACGAAAGAGGCACACCAAACATTTTCTTTATGTTATTAAGTTTTAATTAAATTTACAGGCTAGCTCTAAAATTTAAGTCAAAGGTCTTACATAAATATTTTCATGTAAAATGTAGGCATACACATATCCTAGTAATTCTACATGACTACAATAAACGATATGGGTGATGTAGGAAAATCTATGACAGATTAGTGATGTTTTTAAAACTTTTCAAAAACAAAATCGGATGTATAAGTCACACACCAACTTTTTGTCAAAATGTTTCATAAAAAAAGTGCGACTTATAGTCTATTATATACGGTACATAAATTATTTTATTTTACCTTTATGACAACTTGACCCATTATTGTTATAACAAAAACTTGCTTTAAAAAAATGTGATATTTTATTTAACCTTTTTTTTATTATAGATGAAGATGTTTATATCATTGTTGTCTCCTAGCATCATATGTGCTGTTTTGTGGTTGCTTTTTACTTTCTTTCCTTTATAAAAATATTTAAATCTATCTCTTGTTATGGACTAATACTCTGATGACTATTATTACGACTCGTTAAATCGGATTCAATGTATAGTTGTATCTTTATTAGAAGTCTCTAGATTCTGCTAATCTGTAGCCCAAGCTAGGGTTCCTTGACTGACAGGTCTTTGCAGTAATGTAGTTATATTCAGTATAATTATCTTCAACACCTTTCTCAACAATGATAGATCAAACAACTCCAGTTGTTGAATAAACAATTTTATTTAAATTGTAGACTCAATATAAACGATAAATAAATGCATCAACTGATGGCAACATAAGAGTTATAGAATTTCATATAATATCAGACCTGCCTACTCTCCCGCATTGTGCGGGAGTTCTACGCATTTGAACCCTGTTTTCCGCTTTTACGCACACCTTTAAAATTCTTCCGCTTTTTTGTTCCCCGCCTATGAATTTTTTTTCCGAAAATTTAATTTTTTTTTCCGATCGATATTTTTCCGACACTTGCGAAAAATGCGAATCTTTTTCTGTCGAAAATCGGAAGTCGGAACTAAAATTTATTTCCATGGACATGCGCAGTATACACATTTCCCTTTATTTTACCATCGAATCGGCCAAAAAATGGCGGCACTTTCACTTTCTGGTCTGTGCCGGCCAAAAAAATCGGCAGATAAAAACTACGATTAAAATAGCGATTTCCAATCCAATGTCTTATAATAAATATAGTTACTTCCTTTTACTAATAAATAATCTTCCGTTTTTCGCTCTTCTGTTCTTTTTTTTTAAATTTATTTTTACAACGATGGTTGTCGAACTTCTTTGCTAGCAATGCCTAGGCCTAGGCTAATGCTATTACTATATAAACTATTGTATTGAAATGGAATAAGGCATGCTAATGCTATGTGACTCAGAATATAATTTTGCATCTACATATGAAAGACTGTTAGTTTAAATTTAAGTTTAGATTTTGAGTGGGAAAGCTGATCCGAAGCTTCAGCCATTGACTACGTCATACTCAAACACTGTTATTTTGCCTATATCGGGAGACTTATTTTTTTTCAAAAGCCCTAAATAACTGAAACCTCTCTGTAAATATAATAATAAATAGTAAGTTTTTTATAAGATAAATAAAATATAAAATGGCTATTATTAAATTCCATTATAGTTTTTTTTTTAATGAAAATTAATATGTGCCTTTGAAAAGTGGAGTTTTAGGCAGTGGTGCCACTTTTTCGTATTTATCCCGGAAATCCGGATTCGCGAGGCTAAATATTTTTCGGCTCCGGATTCGCGAGATTCAATTTACTTTGGTTCCGGATTCGTGGGTTAACCAACAAAAAAAAAAAAATCTACGAGTCCGAAATCGCGGTACGAAACCCGGTTCGGTGAGAATCGGATCCGCTATGAATAGACTTAATAGACCTGGTAGGCGTACTGTAAACCATACCTAGATAGGCCTACAGTATTAGCCTATAAGCTTAGTTTAGTGAAATGTCACGCTATGTGGTTGGATTTTTTTAAATTAACTAAAAAAATGTTTAATGATCGGAAAATAAGGTAGGCTACCTAAATTTTCCAGCCGCCTAGATTTTTATCGTCATAAAAAGGTAGGCTAATTCCCGACTCGGCGTCTGTTTCACACCTCCGTGTAGGCTATAGGCCTACTATTAGTAGGCCTATATTAGGCTAGGCCTATCTATAAGCTTGTAATATGAAAGGTTATTGTCATTTCAATGGAAAGATTAAAACTACTTTTTTTTTCCTCCATTAAAAATGCGTTTTTTATCAGTCCGCTAAAATGAAGGCGACGAAATATGAATAAATTAATCTATTGGAGCAATGTCACAGTTAGATACGTTGCATTCATATTTATTAGACCTAAGCTTAATGAATGGAGTAAAACTGCCGGTGTAATGTTTAGAACTAGGCCTAGTCCTAGCAGTCACTTATGCTGGTGCATTATTTTTTCTAACAATATCGGACATAACAAGAAAATAATAAAATAATGTTGATTTTAAATTAATTTCAAAACGAAGTTTTAAATTGTTAGTGGCGCGCATTCGCGAATTTGCTCATTTTCATAACAAAATAAAAATACGTCATTTCACTGAACTATATAGCCTACCGTAAAAAAATGTGTATTAATCCTTCAGTTTTTATTTGTTCCCTCTTTTCAGTTATTAGGCATTTGAAGTTACAGACTAGATTCAATAGTTTACTAGTTAACATGTTATCCTAAATAAACTAAAGTTTCATATGCCTTAGAGTTAAAGTCACTAGGATTAGGATACAATATTTAAATTACATTTATTGGTAACTGACCTAGAAAATACAGAACAAAGTAAATGGGGAATAAAGATACACATAACTACATAATAATAATTATATCTTTAAAGTAGGCTATCTTAACTTGAAAAAAACAAAAGGGTTATGATAAGATCAATAGGAATGATGTTATTAAATTGTTAAAATAACACATCTTTGTATGTTTAACTATGATTTTAGATTTGTCCATTTTTTAAAAGATTTTTCAAGCCATTTATCAATAACCAAAGTAAGCTTAGGCCTAGCAATAACACAATCATATAAAACATTTTAAAGACATAATTTTCCTATCATAATATGCAGAAATATATTGTAAAAACAACATTGCTTATTGGTGTAGCCTATATTATATTAAATTATATATATATACCGGTATATACAATATGGTAAAAAAAATATAAATTTTAGGGTTGGTTTGTAAAATTTTGGAAAGTAGGTTTCAGGGTTCAAGAAATTTTAAGAAAAGGATTTCAGGGTTCACTGCTTCAAGTGAGTGGCACCCACGGTTTGGGGTTAGGGCCTAATCAAAAATTAAAACGACTTTTTCTGTCCTTCTATAAACTTAGAGAGGAGACAATTTCTGAGTTTTACAAGTCTGTAAGACTTTATTTTTGTAAAGTCTGTGAATACTTGGTGCAAAACCTGCCCTTAGATGACCAAGTCCTTGTCAATTCAGTTGTAGTCAACCTTCATGAAAGAAAGAACATAACGTCTTCCCATCTAAATTACTTCTTAGATAGGTTTCCAATGCTGATGGGGGATCCTGACAGGGATGTTATCCTTGAGCAGTTCGCCAAGCTGCAGAGTACTGACTTGGATCTGCCAGTAAATGAACGGGTTGATCACAGCTGGACAAAGTTGTCCTCCGAGTATCCCCAACTCTCTAGTCATGAAGGGGATACTCACAATTCCCCACTCTAGCGCGCCTTGTGAGCGTATTTTTTCAATGGTCAGGAAGACCTGCACTGACCATTGCATTTGGAATGATGTTATTTCATGTAGATTAAATATTATCACATATTATGCTGCAAACCTGTGTTTCTTTATAACTATGATAAAATAGTTTGTGTATAATTATAATTATATTATTATGTATTTTTGTTATGCTTCTCTAAATCTCCCTCATCAGTTGGAAAATCTCCCACATAACTAGCCTCTGTCTCCCTCATGGGTCCAGTGGGGGGTAGGCAGGTCTGTAATATACAAGTATCAATATAGCGACTTCTCTCTACAAACTTCCAAACTGAACTAACTTTAAGGAGGTAGGGACTTTCCAAAGAAAACTATTATCGACGGTTCTACAGGGTCTTAATACGCATTTTAATCTCCTGCTCTATAGAATACTGCGATCCAGAATTAACCTTCAATTTCCACGGGGTTGGACGAATTATTTTATTTAAACTGCCCTCAGGGCACAAAGGTCAAACCTTGGACTCTAATATGCACTTGTTAAGAGGTCAATGCCTTATTACGTCATTCCTCTATGACCGATATTCGTAACACTCTCTATATATTATATATATATATATTTTTTTTTAAATTCATCAGATCATTTACTGGTCCAATGATTGGTGGAGTTCTTATTGATAATATAGGATTTAGATATGGAACAACAATTATTAGTGGATTATATTTGTTTGCGGTAAGTTTTGAATTTCATTGGCTATGAGTTGGATTTGTTTTAGATAAATAAAAAGACTTTCTAGATCAGTTTGAATGCCAACAATCTTTTCTGCATGCTAACAATGATTGAATAACAAAAATATTTAGGAGCATTTAATTATTGATTTTTTTTTACTACAATTAGAAAAATTGATTATATATTTTAATAAATTTGTAATTATATTTTTTTTAATTAGACATTCACCTGTGGTATATACTTCATTACTCGTCACCTCAAGCATCGCAAAGTTAAGTCATCATTGCATCATTCAGTTTAGAGGCTGACTTGTATAGAGACTCAACTTTAGAGAACATGATGAGATGTTAAATATAGTTCAGTGCCAAAAAACTGTGCCCACAGAGTATTTAAATCATAGGATGGTCAAACTGATGCAAAAGTTTACTCCTTAATAGCTGCATTTACTTCAGATTGAATTGAAAATAATTTATTCACAATATTCATTTTAATTACAAAGACTATATTGTGTGACCTGCTTTTCCCATACAAGCCAAGGAAAGGCATCAAGTGGCGTTGATGTTATTTAGACACCAGCTTTCATGTTTTTTTTAGCCTAAAATGATATAATCCATTTTTTATTACATTTACCTGTAATTGGGAGGACTAATTAAGTTTAAAACCAATCATGCATACATTTTACAAAAATCAACTCTTTTGTCAATCAAATACATTGTGTTAACATTTGATTTCTAAATTGTTTTTGAAATTTAAAAAAAGGCAAGAAGCTTTACTAATTGTGTCATCTGACCTAATTTTTAAGCAAGGCAGATTTAAAAAAAAATTTGATTGTGGTTTTGTTAAATGTTATTCATAATATAACATTGATTTACTGGTAAATAATAATAATAATGGTGCTTTTATAGCACATATCCCGTTATAGTCTACACAAATGAAGTAAGTTCAAGATATTCTGTGGCCGTAATGTGTGACATTTCCTTATCCCAAAATATTGTCAAATATTAGTTCAGAGCTCAGTAGTTACAAGGAAATACAAGGAAAAGTCATAATTACAACCTAGTAGATTACCTGGGTATTTTATTAATGAACCCAAGATTCTGGAATTATGATATAAATAAAACAAATAAAAATAAAACAATTGTTATTCATTGGCAATTTAATAAAATTGTAAACAAAAGATATATTTGCTTGCTATTTAACAGTTGAGGCTATACCATTGTTACCATCTTTCTAAATTTGTTTGGATTTACTGCTTACATTTATTGTTATATAAGATTATTTAAAATGTTATGATTTATATATATGTATATATTGTTTGGAATATATTTTATTTTTAGATAAATCCATTGTCTTTCAGGTAATTGTTTTTGTACAGCTGTAGTACCTTTATACTTACAAATATAATATTACAAACTCATAACTGGTTTTTTGATGATAAGTATGTACTTACTTATTATATCAGTTTTTGGCTGTAACTGTTTGAAAGCAAATAAGATAAATATTTCAAAATACTTCTGAAGCTTCTAATAGATGTAACAACTTTATTGTTATTTTGAGAAAATGTATTAAACAGCTATTTTACACCTTTTAAAAATGCAAGCATGTATTAGCACCTGATTCTTCATATTACCAGTAATTATTTAAGATATTTAACAATTTTGTTTTCTTAATGAAAATCATTTAATTGAATATATTAATTTGTCTATTTTTCAGTCTTCCGTATTTTTTTTATTGTGATTATCTCTATAGCGCTGTTATGTAACTGTGATTACCTCTTAAGTGCTTTCATAGAAGTGTGATTTGCTCTTAAGTGATCTCATAGAACAGTGTTTATCTTTCTACAGACATGATGAGCCAGTAATTTCATGGTTTCACAAATTGTTGTCCTGGACAGTGTTTTCCCCTTAAGCATATTTAAATAAAATATGATGATGAACCACAGACTAAAACTCAAATGAGTATAACCAATTAGTTTATATAAGGCGTACCATAGATTCATAGATTGGACAACACTCCTGTTATTTACAGCACAAATATATTTATATGCATGGACTTCTCATGGAATTATCAGTAGGTACTCAAAACTGATTTTAATTTTTCAAGCTATTGCGCTTTTTTTATGTTTAATAGAAAGACAAAATGATTCTAAGAACTTTGATACCAATTTTATGACTGTATGTTAATTTTTAAGAAAGTTATGAAATTTTGAAATTTTACAAGTTGGTTACCTTTAGCCACCTCTCAAAGTCCTATTTTTAGAAGTCATTATCTCAAAAAATATATTGGTTTTGGCTAAGTTACTTTGTTTACAGACACAAAAGTTTGTAGAGAAGAGACCCAATTTTTTTCATGAATGTGGTGTAGGGCGTCCCAAAAAAATGAAGTTTTGAAATGTTGATGTCTCACCCCACAGAATATGTCTGTATGGTAACAGTAGTTAACCTGCAAAATTTCAGCTCATTTGGACAATGTTTAGAGGTCCCCCAAGAGGTTTAAAGTTCCTGATTTTGGTGTAAAATCATTCACGGTCAAATCTAATACAGCGTTAATGTTGCATTATATGCGAAACTGATATATTAAATAACAATTGATGCTTAGTATTGTTTATAATATTAAATGAAACTAAATATATAAATCTTGAATGGTTTATAATTTTAAATTTTAAATTTAAGTAAAAAATTATGAAAAACAAAGTTTTATTCATTTTGTCAAGTTAATTCTTGAAAGAATGTCAATCTGCTTGAAAAATAATTATAAGCAATGCAATTAAGCATTCCTAAGATTTATCTTGTACTTTGTACTGTAGGGTAGACAAAAATTTAAAAAAGTTCTTCAAATTTAAATTTTAGCCAGCTGTTCACGATTACACTCTGCTAAATTTTTCCGATGTTTGTCAACCACTTGGAGCAAAAATTGTTTTTGTTCTTCGTCCTTGGTGATACTGTCATTGAAATTTTGTATCAATGCTACACCTCGCTCTGCAGAGTCATTGATACAAGCCAGATTCTTTACAAAATCTGCTGCAACTTTAAAAGATGGTGTATCTAACCATGCTTCAACAGGAACATCTAGAAAACTGGCATCAATGTTGGATGTTTCAAAAAATGTGGTAGAAGCACGCAAATCAACAACATTTTTTCGTAGTGTTTTTATGAGATGCGGTCCACGTTCTGATTGCATTGTCCGAACAAGGCCAGTTTTTTCTTTGTCCGACAAAAGGGTTGAAAATAACGCAAGCGTCGACAGTTCCGGACTCAAGTACCACGAGTGACGCACCATCATTTTCAATCCAGTCGATCGAAGAACAGCATCATCATATTCGTATAAACGCTGTATCAACAAGATATCATTCACAGGTGCAACTGCGGTGAGCCTGCATGAAAACCATGATTGAAGATAAACACCTATGGTAAATCGATTAAAGCGCTGAATACCTTGTAATTCTCGAGCTGTTAACTGAAAGATGGTTTCGTTGCCTGTAAACAATAGTTCGATGTTCAATGCATAGATTGCTTTCGCCATCCACCTTGCCCTATGTAGGGCACCAGGTCTGCGGATGCTGACATCAACCTCCAACCCAACCATTTGTGCAGCAAGCAGAAGAAATTCCAAATAATCATCACGTGAATGACTGACCTCAAGTTGACATTTGATAAATTCTTTAATCGAATCGGACACGCTTATCAAAGGGGCGGATCTGGCTTCGGGTGTGTGGTTTAATTCTGGCCATTTTTCTCAAAACCTCTTAAAAAACAAAATCTCTGGTCCAGTGGATGGTCCAAGACAAACATTGAATGCATCGGAAAGGAGTACTTCCAACATGTGATGACGGCATGCCATCCATAATAGATTACGTCCCAGGGCTACTTCTAACAGAGTGCAAGCTCCATTGAGTCTTTCAGTATTGGAAGCCGTAGTGTCGAAGCACATGCCGATGACCATGGATTCGCACTTCCACGATTTGATATGTTCATATACTGCATCAGCAGCTGCCCGTCCTGACCCGGACCCGGATGCTAACTTGGGAACACCAAAAAGCTTTGTAGTGCCATCGACAAGTGATGAGAGCAGGACAGGTAATCAATCGACGTTGTTGGTAACCTCTCCGGTAACATCGGGCAATAGCTTACCATCCCAATGAACAATTGATTTTGAGGGAATATAATCTTCTTTTATACGTGCTGCAGCTTGTTGACGACGAAGCTTGCGATGACGATGCATTGTGCTCTTGGAAAATACTGTGTCAGATGTCGGAACACCAGCTTCGTTGAATGCGGATGCAAGTATCATTGTAGATTTTCTAATGCTGGTGTTCGTTCTGTCCAGCACTGCAGCAACTTTTGGTGATATGATGCTTCGTCTGCGATGTCGTGTTGCAGAATTTGTTTTGCTTGAGGATGCTGATTGGATGACAAATTCTTCATCAGGTTCTGCATCGTCAATGGAATCCCGACAAATGGATGATGTCATTGAATGTGTGTCTGTGTCACTGTCAGAACCACCTATATCCAGTTGATGTTCTATGTCTACTGCTGACTCTACACTTGAACCTGATGGTAACCCACGGTGACGGCACTGTGATGTAGCATCTTTTGCTACACCACCAACCTCCCTGATAAATTGTTTCTGATGCTCAGCAACTCGTTTTTCTTTAGCAGCAAGCTTTTTGTCCACAGATCCAATTGATCCTGTTCTTGATTCTCGTTGCAACTTCAAAAACTGCTAAGTTTAAAACAATCAAATCTTCAAAAAATATGCACAAGTTTTGCACATTAGGTATTTTATATGTTTTCTTGCATTTGTTAAATTTTCTAATTAAGAATCACACAATTTAAACTCTAGTTAATGGTAGCAATGAGGTAAATATAAGTATATTTAAACTTCATTTTATTCATATATGGCATGCAAAAACTGCAAGTTTTTTGAGCCATGATTTGTCTGGATTTTTATGTTGGCCTAATACTGGAATTTTAAAAGCTTTTGGGGGACCTCTAAATGTTGTTCAAATGAGCTACAACTTCACCAATTCACTCATTGTACCCAAGAGACACATTTCAGGGGGTGAGACACCAAAGTTTAAAAAAAAATTTTTTTTTTAGCATTTCTGGGACACCCTAAAATGTGGTGCATTTAAAAAATATAATAATATCGATGTAAAAATCATTTTTAATACTTTTTAGTTTTTTTCAAGGGAGAAAAAAAACGCAAATCTGACCTATTTTTAAAAAATCACTAAAAATTACTTAATTTTAGTAGAAGCTTATGTTATATATCAAATTGAAGGGAATTCAATGCTCTATAGAGACCTACTAAATTGGCACTGTTTCAAATTATCCAAATTTAATTATTTTAATTGAAACAAAGTGTTCTAGCAAAAATTTTTGTTTTTTAGCCATTTATAAATATTCGCGAAAATTAAACGAACCTTTGTAAATGTAAAAATACTACATCAATTTGAAGTTCATTTAAAGTACACAACTTTTATAGTAAAAAAATGTTACAAAATGTACTGTATAAGTAGGTATACGGACAATGATTGACAATCATGTACTTGAAAGTAAAACAAACAAAAGCAGTTTCTATATAGTGTAAGACTCGAGCATTAAACATTAAATAAGGCAAGTTAGTACATTATTTAATAATACACATTTTGAGGTAACAGTTATACGTGTTTTATTTTCAAGAGAAAGTTTTCAAATGTTGATAAGGTTTAAAATAACAATTATTGAATTTTAGACTAAAACCATTTATCATTTATCCTATTGTTAGTAGTAACAATAATAATAATAATCAGTTTTATCCCATAACTAAAAACAAAAAATATAATTACAATATAAACTTAAAACTGTTCAATATATTACTTGTACATATGATTTGATTTGGTTTCTCTGATTTGGTTTTGACTTTTTTTTCATTGGTATAAAGTATAAAGACCTATATCTAATGGTCCTTAACACTAACCAAGAACGCTTATCACAAGCATTATATACTAAGCTGTAGTTTTTGTATAGATAAATATTTAAAGAATCACATTTTTAGTTTTACTATTGATATTTCGATAACAGATTAATTGTTCAGTAGTTTAGGGGGATATTGTGCATTATTTGAGAATCAGCCCCGTTGGTTCATTATTGCACTTCGCCCACCCCCGCACTTTATACTAGTTGTGTTCGCTGTCCACCATCTTTTCTACTTTTCACTATTTGCCAGCCACTTTACGCTACTAGTTATAAATTTTTTTTAGCTCATATACTTTTATGTTAATTATACATTCACAATTATGAAACATATCTCTTATATCGACCTAATATCAACTTTCATTTATTAGTAGTTAACAAAAATATATTTGTTTTTATATCAGAACAAACCGTCTTTTCCACCTCTTGCCGTGCACGTTTCGCCCTCCCCCCCCCCACACACACATTTAAAGTGGTACGATTCTACCCTATGTTCCCCTCCCCAACCATACTATTTTTTTTTTGGTCCAGATCAGAATACAGAGGATATATGCACATAGGCATATAGGCCACGAAGTTGGCAATGCAGTATAATCTATGATTTTAATGGCAGGCTGTTGATGAATGATGGAGTATAAACGCACAAACATTTATAAATGAAATGTATTATATAATTATTATAATGTCCCTTTATTGACTCCCTTTCCTCCCACATTTCAACTACTGTCAATTTTGTCAACCCAGTTTTCTGTATTTAGTTGACCCTCTATTTAGGCTCTTTGATTATGACTGATTTTCATTAGACTTATTTCTAGGCAATACATAGAAATTCACAAACATAATAAATATATATAATATCTGCCAATAAACGTATAACGAATCGAGGATTTACAATAAACTTTTATATTCAGGCTAGATCTGATAATCTTATTAGAATTATTATTATTAGGCCTACGCATGACAAACCATTATTCAATAAATGTTTAATAAAAAAAAAATGACTTAGCCCTACCGATGAATTATTAAACATATGCCATGGTAGAAATATTCTTCAAGCTCAAATATAATAATAGTATTGTATTATTCTAATAGATTAAAATATGTCTTTTATTACCCACATTAGACTTGTCGGAGTAGGCCTCACAGCTATTGCATTTTGTAGGCCTTATCATCCTTATGTGGTATGAGTGTAGGCTAGACAATATTTTTGTACATTTATCCGCTTAAAATAGCTTCGTTTCCACAAAAACTAAATAAAATACTATCTGGTTCAATTTAAATGTTCATATAAGTGTGTAGAACTACTTAATTTTATATACTTAATTCGTTTAATTCATAATACTATCCATAGCTTTGCTAGTCCACCAAAGGTCTATTAAATTTACTATTGTTTACATTGACAACAGATGGAAGATCGAGTTAGCATGTAAAATTACATATTATAATATTATTTCCTGGAAAAGAAAAGTATCAATTCAATATCTTTAGCATATCTACTTTAAAATAAATGTAATTTTAGTTTATTTTATGACAAGAAAAAAATTATCCTGGTAATTGTTTACCTGCGTTAGCCCACGAGTTTTTGGGTTCTCTGTGAAATATTTTTAAAGAGGGATCGGTAATTGTTTACCTGCGTTAGCCCACGAGTTTTTGGGTTCTCTGTGAAATATTTTTAAAGATCCATGCCAAATTCGGACAAATCAAGTCATTAAATGTCTCGCAAACGATATTTAGACTTAGAAAAAAATATTTTTATTCGCGATTTTGTACTATTAATATAGCATAAAACAACGTTATTTCGGCCATTGTCGAAAAGGGGTTTCCTTCCCTAACCTATATAAACTAACCGATACTAACCAAGCGCTATTAAAATTTCATTCATTTTAGTAGCGCATGGGTTAGTATCGGTTAGTTTTATAGGTTAGGGTTGGTAACTCTTCTCCTGTGAAGTCACAAGACAAAAATGACAAAAAATGGCGTTGTTTATGTTAAATGAATAGAAAAAAACTAAAAATCGCGTTTAATAATATTGTTTTTATTTTTTCTAAGCCTAAAAATCATTTGCAAGACATTTCATGACTTGATTCGTGCGAATTTGGCATGGATATTTCAAAATCGTTGCTTTAACACCCCAAAACTCGTGGGCTAACGCAGGTAAACAATTACCGAATAGTTTTACTTAACTACTAAAGTGATAAAATCCGATACGACGCCTTTATTGGTATAACGACCCTACAATTACAAATAGCGGAGATCGCGGCGGCCATGTTTTTACGGCGGTAAAATACTATTTCATAGGGTTTATCTTGCGCGTTAGGCAAAATGGGCCATAATATGTAGACTAATAATTCTTTCACATTTTTACAGGAAAATGGACCAGCATTTTGGTGGTGTTGATAAAAAATCTAAAAAATGATTTTTTCTTTAAAAAAAAACAATTTTTCTTAGATAATTTAAATATTTAAAATGTTTAACATAAACAATCAATTTTAAATACATATGGTGATAAAGGCCATTTATTCCTGTACAATCGAGTGAAAAAAGTATCTTTCTAGCATGAATGGTCGATTTTGCCTAGACGATTTAGTACGAGTGGTGTCGAAAACTTAATAACGCGCAAAAAACGGAAGCCAGTTTTGAGTACCGGTACCTATTATCAGGTTTTCTTTCATTGTCTAGCCAACAAAGTGTTAGTTTTATGTTATAAAAGATCAAACAGTTGCTAGACAAAGGTCTATAAGTCTATAAGTGTATCTCTTTTACAGAAAAAGAAATCTTACATTTAAATATGTTTAATTACTGTGCATAATATTTTTATTGTTATTATTATAACTCAAATCAGTTATTAATAAATTATTTAAAAAATGTTTTAGAACAAAAAATGAAACCCAATGTTTTTATTAAAAAATCTTATTACAGAATACTTGGTCTATTAGTTTTTTTTATTTCCTTTAAGGTTATTTTGTCCAATTAGAGGCATTGAGTTGACAGGCTTATTACAAACAAGTTACACATTTTTTATTGTTTAATCCTGAATTGTTGGCTCTGGAGAATACAATTGAGTTCACTCAACAATGTAATAGATAACCATTTGGAAAGTAAAATTGGCTTGGTAATATACAGAACTCGTCTGGAGTTTCTGATCTCCCATCGAGCGCCTTCCGGGTGGCGGATTGGGGAACGCCCACCAGATATGGTAGGTACCGGGGAAATCAAATACCCGGGGCGGACCAAAATCAGAAATTGCTGCCGCAGTTGCAGGAAGTAGAGGGATCCACAAAGGCTAGGGAACCTTACCCGAAAAATAAGGCAGCTATCCAGAGAGCTGTTATGGGAATCATCCCAGACGGTTGTGCGCAGGGCTAACAACCCGGCCATGGAGAAAAAATTGTTACAGAAACCAAAATCAAAGCGAACTTACAAAACACAGTCAGAGGCAAGAGTAGGGCTCCACAAAGGAGATTTATGAAGCTGTATGGGGAAATTCAACAGAATCCCACAAGGCCGACCACCCTACTCAAACCGACGAAAAAGAAACATTTCCTAATGCAAAAAGCACCCTTCAGCTTGGGTACATGGAATGTCTGAACCCTGCTAGAACCAGGCAGATGCGCCCAAGTCGCCAAAGAGATGGCTAACTACAAATTGCAAATGTGTGGGACAGAGTGAAGTACGGTGGAACACTTTTATAGAAACTAGGCTTCAAACAGGTGAAACTCTGCTCTTTTCTGGAATGGAAAACTAAGAGGACACCCATGAAAATGGAGTGGCACTCCTATTGAACAAAGATTAATTTAAGAGTTTCCTGAAATGGAAGCCTGTTTCAGACATAATTATTAGTAAAATATTAGAGCAAAATTTCTATCAAGATTCCAAAATGTTTACATCGTCATGTGCTATGCTCCCACCAACCTTGCACCCGAAGAAGATAAAGTTGCATTCTATGAACGACTTCAGAGTATAGTGGATAGAATACCCAAAAGAGATATACTGATCCTCATGGGAGATATGAATGCTAAAACAGGAAGGGGGAGAGAAGACAATGGGCATACACGGACTGGGCAACATGAACGAAAATGGATAGATGTTTGCTAACTTCTGTACATTCAATGAACTGGTGATCGAAGGCAGCATCTTCCCACACAAAAAATGCCACAAAGCAATGTGGGTCTCACTAGACAACAAAACAGAGAATCAAATAGACCACATCGCTATAAGCCGTGCTTGGAGGAGCACATTACAGGATGTAGGCTACGAACCAAAAGAGGAGCAGACATCGGACCAGACCACCACCTGGTAGTGGCCAAGCTAAAAATAAAGTTAGCCAAACAAAGGTAAAAAACAAACAGGAGAACCAAGTTCGACCTAGACAAACTCCAGAATTCACAGAGGAAGTGTGAATTACAAATAGGCCCTAACCCTTAAAAACCGATTCTCTGCACTACAACCAGGTGATACTGAGAAAAGCATAGACAAAACCTGGGATAACTTCAAAGAAATTATTATAGGAACTTGTATTGAAGTACTAAGACCTGCCCAAAAAAAAAACAAAAAAAACATTGGATTAGTGACGAGACATGGCAAAGAATTGAAGACAGGAAACATGCACAATAAACAGTAAACCAAGCTAAAACAAGAAAACATAAACAACTAACACAACAAGAGTATCATACAATTTCAAAAGAGGTCTCAAAAATGCTTAGACATGATAAAAGAACATTTATAATAAACTAGCTGAACAAGCAGAAGAAGCAGCAGGAAAAAGAGACCTAAAACAGTTATATAAAATTACTAAACTCTTGAGTGGCAAGAAAGCTTACTACAATGTGCCAGTCCGAGACAAACAAGGTAAACTCCTCTCTTCCATAGCATAGATGACCAGCTCAGAAGATGGAAAGAATACTTCCAGGAAGTATTAAACAGACCAACCCCTCTAAATCCACCCGATCTGACCACAGGAGAAACACTGGACATAAATATATGGAAGAAATATCCAAAGAAGAAATTTGGAAGGCCATCAATCAAATTGTAACCGGGATCTTGTAATGTAATTCAATGTAGTAATAACACAATTCAACTCTAGTATACTTGACAATACTTCTTGATTGAAGATAACAACTTTAATCGATAACGACTTGTAACATAATATAATTGCAACTGTTCTATAGTCAACATCACATCACTCCATGTACTACTACATTCACTTCAAGACCAACCTCACTTCTCAGTTGCCTAACATAATATGGTACTGTCCTATCTCTACAATCTCTCTTCCCCAAGTAAACATACCATGATGTCAAACACACACTTCCTGGTTACTCACTAATCGCACCTTTTGCACAAACTATTCCTTATAACTTCACACCAAATCATGCATCACTTACACAAATGAAGACAGGCAAAGCAGCAGGCATAGACAATATACCACCTGAGGTCCTAAAAGAAGGAGGAGCTGAAATTGTTAACCAACTCCACAATATCTTTAATAAAATTTGGTCAACCAAAACCCCTCCTACAGAATGGAAAAAAAGGCCTACTGATTAAAATTCCAAAGAATGGGGATCTGTCAAAATGTGATAAATGGCGAGGAATTACTCTACTCTCAGTACCAAGCAAGGTCTTCAGCAGAACAAGACTCAACAGAAGCCTGCGATGATCTCCTAAGAGAAGAACAAACTGGGTTCAGAAGAGAAAGATCATGCATTGACCAGATAGCAACACTCCGGATCATTATTGAACAATCTATTGAATGGCAATCTCCACTCTATGCTACATGTGTGGACTTTGAAAAGGCTTTTGATAGCATTAATAGAGAGACAATATGGTCAATCATGAGATACTATGGAATACCTAATAAAATAATAACCATCATCAAAAGTCTCTATGAAAACTTTACCTGCCAAATAGTACATAATGGTAAGATGTCAGATGAATTCCATGTTACAACTGGAGTCAAGCAAGGATGTCTCCTATCACCACTTCTGTTCCTTCTAGTACTAGACTGGGTCACAAAAGAAGCTTATGCTAACTCAGGAAAAGGAATACAATAGACCCTAATGCAAAAACTAGAAGACTTTGAGTTTGCGGATGACCTGGCCACAGGCTTGGATTAACCATTAGGCACACAAGGCACGAGACTAGGGCACCAAGTGTTTGGGGGGCACCACAAGGCCTCAAGAAAAATGTGTATATTGTAAAAGCTAAGAGCAGAAAATTAACGAATTTTTTAGTTTCAGTTAAGCAACAGGTGGAACAGGATTTTGCTGACATTATCAATCCTCTACTGATAAGTCTACTATAGGCAGAGGCGATATTTAGGCATGTTTCACATGTTCCTATGGAACAGGGGCCCTCTTACACACATTCCAAAATAAAAATGTTAGTCTTTTCTTTCGGCAATTAGAACAGTGCTGTTGTAGAAGCGCACAATGAAAAAATACTGTGAATGGGAAATCACATAATTTGATTGTTAAGTGACACTGGCAGGGTCGAGTCCACGAGGGGGCTCCCACATAAATGTGGCCCTTTGGAACAGGGCCCCCACAATTCTAAATACGGCCCTCACTATAGGCTGTCAAATTCAGACACTGCATTATTGCTTGAAAATGAAATTTGTTGATACCCATTTCAGTCTGCTGAAGATGATGATAAAGATGAATATGATAAAGATGGAGATGATAAAATAAATCAAGCAGTAGATCCAGGACTGTGGATTGACGTCTAGGCTGATGTTGTGGCGTACTGGGTCGACTGTGGGCCCACTAACTGTCAGCATCATTATGGCCTTATGATAAATATTGCCGTATTTATGCTGGAGGAAAAATAACACGATATTGTTATCAAAAACTCTTCTATGGCACAAAAGCATATGGTGAGCAGTACAGGACAGAATGGTTATTGTATTCACCATCCACGGGATCTGTGTACTGCTTGTGTGTAAACTTTTTGCGTCTAAAGGTTCCACAAGTTTGGCTGATAAAAATGGATTCAGTGACTGGAAAAATAACATTCAAGTTGATACTCATGAACAAAGTCTACTCATAAAGACTGCATGTTATATACATAGCTCGTCGTCAACAAAAGCTAGAAGAGCAAATAAATGAAAAGTACAGTTACTGAGAACATGTTTGAGGCGAGCAGTAGCGGTTATTTGTAGCCTACTATAGATGAGCTTGGTCTGGCTTTTAGAGGGACAAAGGAAAAATTTGGATCTTTACAAAATTGAAATTATCTAGGGTTGCTGGAGTTGATCTGTCAGTTTGATTCATTCAGTGGCGTAGCCAGGAAAGGGGGAGGGGGTACACATTCGAAAGTCCCCCCGGACCTTTCTTGAGGGGGTGCCCCCAAAGTAGTGTCCGAATTGTTTTTTTCTCATGTCATAATGTCGAATGTCAAAATGCAGGGGCCCCTAAAGAGGCCAAGCTCCCCGGGCCCCCAAATCCCTATCAACGGCACTGGATCCATTTTTAGCATCACACATTACGAAATATGGAAATTCTGGAAAAGGAAATCCTTCTTATTTATCCCAAACTATAATGTGAAGAACTGATTGAAATAATGTCCCAAAAAGTCCATGAAGTAATTATAGATAAAGTAAAGGCATCCGTTTTTTCAGATTGTCGGTAGACTCAACACCCGATATTTCACATATAGATCAGTTAAGAGTTGTTCGATATGTGGTAGACGGATAGCCCATTGAGCGCTTTTTTACTTTCTTGGACCTGCAAAGTCACACCGGTGAAGGTATGGAGGAAGTGTTGCAGTACTTAAGTGAAGTTTGCAAGATTGATTTTGCGAAATGCAGAGGTCAGTCATACGATAACGCAGCTAATATGTCTGTGTGCTAAAAAAAATTCGTGAGGAAAATGAGTTTCCTTTATACATACCCTGTGCTTTCCATTTACTAAATCTGGTAGGCAGAAGTGCCGTTGACTCTTGTTTAGAGGTAGTTAACTTCCTTCATACAGTGCTACTGATCTATACTTTTTTCTCAGCTTCAACAAACAGATTGAAGATTCTGAAAGGATGCCTTGTGAATGAAACGCTGGTAAAGTCTCTTTCCGATACCAGATGGGAAGCGCATGCGGTTGCAACGGAAGCTATTCTAAAGTATCATTCTCAGATTATAGACGCGTTAGAATGTTTACAAGAAGACCAGTCACAGAACGGGGACTCCAGAAGAGAAGCAGAAAATATTGAAAAGAAGATGCAAGAATTAGAATTTGCTCTCATGCTTGTCAACATTTTCACAGGGTCAGTCAAGCTCTACAAAATGAGTACGAGAACTTGAAAACGTGAGCTGATTTATATTCTTCACTAGCAGATCACTTGCATTAATGTATGAATGAATTTGAAAGATTTGAAGAAGCTGCAAAAGAAATAACATCAGATGTGGATTATAAGTCAACGAAAGTCAACAGTAAACGAAAGACAGTGGTCATTGATGGTGATGCCCCTGAGGTATCTCTGAATGCCAGAGACAAATCTCGTATATCTGCTTTCTACGCCATTGTTGACAAACTTGAAACAGAGATAAATAGACGAGGACAGGTATACAATGATATAGCAGTTCGATTTTCCTGTTTGGTCGATGTATCACAATCTTCTCAGTGCTGTGAATAACTAATAAATGCTTATCCTGAAGATCTGAACAATAATTTATATACTTAACAACAACATTCCCACTCATATATTCGCCACAAGTTTGTTGCATCAAAATCTGAAAACAACACGTTCAGTCATGCAGAATTATGCAACCCAATAACAACCTGTTGCAAAGTTCAGATAAACATAAAGACTAAAACACTTTGCTTATCCTTTATGCGGGAGCAAATGCATTTAAGTACTATTTCTTCCTGAGTGGCATTCGGGCATGGAATATGTTGCCGGAACAAACCAGGAAAACCAGTAAATTAACATCATTTAAAACATTAATAAAAATGCAAAACTAGACTTGGACCACAGATGAGCGTAGGACATAATTATCTTCTTTATAGAAGGAGCGTCTGTAATGTATAGCCTAAGATAAGATAAGATAATAGATAGAGACAACATCGAGTGTGCTTTTCCAAATGTAGAAATTGCCTTGCGCATATTTTTATCATTAATGGCTACAAACTGTTCAACTGAGTTGAAACGTACAAAAAAACCAAGTAGATCGACAATGAAACAAGAAAGGCTTGATTCCTTATCTCTGCTGACAGGGCCGGCTCTAGGGTCTTTTGACGCCCTATGCGAAAACAAATTCTGCGCCCTCATTAAAGTGCCTTTGGCGGGAAGAAACTGAGTTGGCCTAGTGTTAGGTCATACTTTCCTACTTACTAAGACAACTTTAATAAAATACCCTTCGCCTTTCACTACCTAGATCTAGTAATTCGTCTGCTTATGCTAGTACTAAACTTTAATTTAGTTTATATTTTTACATCCCCAAATATAAAAAAACAAATCCTCAATTATGCGCACCCCCCCCCCAACCTAATTTTGCGCCCTAGGCGGCCGCCTAGGTTGCCTATATGCATAAGCCGGCACTGTCTGCTGATGATTGAGGCAGACTTGTTGCGCAAAATTAACTTTGATTAGTCTATGTACTCAAAAACTTTGCCAGATCTTAATCTCGAAAAAAGAACTTTAAAATGTAAATGTGTGCTCTCTCTGATTATCTCATCTATTTAAAAAGTTCTAGTATTCGTATGTATTGTTATAACAAAATTATTTATTAATTTTAATACAGAAATACAGTAGGCTTTGTTATTTTTTTGGCATAATATTGAACATACCAGTGGTCAGTGGAGGATCGGGGGCCCGGGCAAGAAGGGGGCACCCATGTGGGTTTGTGCCTAGGGCACCAAGATGGCTTAATCCGGCCCTGCCTGGCCATTCTGTCCCAAAGATTACAATTTAAGATATGCAAGAGAAGATCACAGCTTTGAGTGAGACTGAAAAAAGAGTAGAGCTCAGTATAAACCATCCAAAAAACAAATTATTGAAAATAAACCACCAAAGATGGCGACATACAAGTAGAAAACCAAAGCTTAGACCAAGTGAATCACTTTGTATACCTTGGAAGTGTGGGCAGTGCATCAGGAGGAGCAGACGAGGACATCGAACGTCTAATAAATTTGGCGCGACAAGCCTTTGCCAACTTGAAACAGGTCTGGAGATCTACATACATCTCTGTCAAAAATAAAGTAAGGATCTTTAACACAAACATTTAAACGGTCCTACTTTATGGGTCATAAACATGGCGAACGACAGAGATAACTAAAAATAGACTCCAGACCTTTGTTAACAGATGCCTAAGATATGATCAAAAGACAATGGTTCGACAAGGTATAAAACTCCAAGATGTGGAAGAGGTGCAATGTGGACAAAGAACAGTAGAACAACAAATCATGGAAAGGAAGTGGAGATGGATTGGACACACCCTCAGGAAAGATAACAACAACAGAGCTAGACAGGCCTAAGAGTGAAATCCCCAGGGTAAACGGCATAGAGGAAGACCCAAGCGAACATGAAGACGAAGCATTATATAGGCCTACTGGATGAAACTGAAAGAACTGGAAAGAGCTGGGAAGAATTGGAGCGACTAGCAAGAGAGCGTGAAGAGTGGCGTGCTTTGACAGAGGCCCTATGTCCCACAAGGAACCCAAAAGGACACATGATGATGATGATGAATATACAGAACAATCTTCTAGTTCAAATAATCTTTCATGTATAATTTATATGTTCAAGTTGACTTGATGAGTCCTTTTTAGGTTTTAATTGGGATAACAATCAATAAAAGTAAAGTAAAAGTAAAGTATCCCGTCGGACCAAATTGATCCATAGGTCCGGTGAAACAGCGTTCACCAGTTTCTGTGGTCACTGCATGATACTAGGTGATTGTGTGGCAAGCACATGCACAGCTGCCTTTGCTTTACCCCAACTAGTGTCAGGTTTCCATCAGAGCTGGGTAGACTCAGGGACACCTCCAGACCGGGGGAAAATATCATAGCCTGCACCAGGGTTCGAACCCAGGTACGCCAGACGAACGCGCTTCCGCATGACCACAATCAATGTAGGCCTACTACAATTAATTCTACTTATTTATTTATTTATTTTTAGTGAATAATTTCAGAAAATGTCTGCATTATTTTACAGAAAGACATATCCATATGAAATTGGGCTTAATTGGGAATTATAAAATAATGTGTTGTTTTTGTATATATAGGCTAATATGCAGCTTTAATAAGAGAATAAAGATATATTGACACTTGCTACTGGAAGAAAGAGGGTAGGGCCTATATCAATATTTACACTAATGTAAACTGATAACACTCCAATTACTGCCATTCATCTGTTATAGCCAATAATCCCATACATACAATTTACGTGTGGGAAGAAGGAGTTGTAAGCCTACAATATATTGATAAATCTATTACTACTGACATAGGTCATAAGTTCACAATCTGTAACAAGAAAAGTAACCTCATACTTTTGTGGACCAATAAATACTAGACCGAAACTTAGTCTATTAACACACCATAGATTCCGTAATGTTTTTCGACACAGATCTGTGTTGTTGTACCGATAGTGTAACCTAGTCTCTATTAATAAGCTTTATTTTAGTTCCCCCACCCCCTTATCTTATAGCATTTTCTGTTGTTGTTATTTTGTTTACAGTAGGGCCTGTATATAATCACCCACACCATAGTGACTATGCACACATTTACACAAAATATACCGGGGTATAGGCTTTAAATTATACGCTCAATAAATAAATATTTTTCGGAGTGATTATACGGCAAATTTTCGTGACCTATATTATACACACTGCTATTGGCGCATGCGCAATCTTGTTTAGCTGTTAGTAACGTGTGTTGTCAACAGGGGTAACGCAGGTTCTACCCTACCCCTCTCCACCTTTTTTTTAAATTATTATTATTAATTCAATTATAGTAAAACAATATATTTTTTGTTAAATACGTGACTTTTTTGTAACTATTTGTCATTGTTTATAATTAATTCAAACAAAAAGGTTATTTATAGCCTATGTCACTTAATTAATCACAATTAGAAATTCATGTTAGGCCTACGGCCTACGGTTAGTCCCGGTTAGGGTTAGGACTTAAATAGTAGGCCTATAATTAATTCAAACAAAAAGGTTATTTAGCCTATGTCACTTATTCACAATTAGAAATTGATGTTACGGTTAGGCCCGGTTAGGGTTAAAACTTAACTAGGAATATGATCCTAAAGAGCGTTCTCAGTAGGCGGAGCTTAAGTTTTTTTGTGTAGGCCTACATTTAGTGACGTATTTGTGTAAATATAGAACCCACTTGAGGTACAAACATAACGTGGTGAAAGTAAATTACTTCTTTATCATGCAAAATTCACATCTGAATATTGGCTATCCTACTCAAAAATAAGGAGGTAAATAGTAGTACTGTATAGATTAATTGATTAATGTGATTAGGCTAGGGCCGGCTAGACCTATTTACACTTTCAATTTCACTTTATAGGCCTACACTTTTAATGTTTCGTAGGCTAGGCTACGATGTCAAGTGATATTGTTGGTGAATAGGCTATCTAGTCAAGTCACTATTAGGCTCACATCGTCTATGATCTATGTCTATGATAATAATAAAATAGCCTATTTTTTTTAACATACATAATACAGCTTAAATCTTAATAAGACTTAAAACACAACACATCATTTAAAAAAAGCTCGAGCCTTTATGAAACTTTATTAATACAGCGGCCATATTTAATTGTACACCATTACTCAAAGTAAACACAAATCACGTGCTTTTTGTCACGGGATTGCAAACGCCCTATCCTAA
Organism: Anisus vortex; assembly: GCA_949126835.1. Classification (NCBI taxonomy): domain Eukaryota; kingdom Metazoa; phylum Mollusca; class Gastropoda; family Planorbidae; genus Anisus; species Anisus vortex. Next base: position 31,850,131 of record OX421495.1, read on the forward strand.
ATAAACGTCTATAGACTATATAAGAATAGTATGCCTATAGATTATAGATTAGTAGGCCTATAAAGTCATAAATGTGAACTGGTGACCAGTTTACGTTGTATTTTTGTTGTTTTTTTTACTATACCAGTCTACGGTGTATGATTGTGTTTTTTTTGCTATATTTTCCTTGCTAATTACTAAATTCTGTACCAAAACTTGTCCGTTTTAGGTAAATAACTTTGTTAACGATTATTGTTGGGGAAGATGGTTATTAGTAATTAGTAGGAAAGGTACTGTAGTTTGTATATATATATAGTTTAGTTTAGTAGATTGTTTATATATTTAGAGGTCTTCGTTTTACTTATAATATGAAGCACACTTTTAACATTTTTTTAACTAATTATTTTTGAGCGCCTGGTCACCTTGCCTGGTTCTGATTGGTCTGTTATTTAATCCTATTTGAATCGGATTGGTTAGTAATTCAGTAATAGTTGTCGATTCGCCCTAGAGGGCTATTTAATTCCCTTCTGGTCAGTGTTTGGCCTTCTTATTGTGTGTGGCCCGGCTTTGCATCTCTTAAGAGTCCCGTAAGTTTTGAGTTATTATATTATATAGTTCTATTACTTTCATTGTTAAAATATGTACGATAAACTGTTCATTGTTGTCTTAACGTTAACAATTTGACAGGATGATTAGTTATTTTGTGGGATGGGTAAGATAATATGGGGATTTTCGAAGTACATTAAATGGACAGCGAACGTACAAGGAGGCGGCCATCCATTTTTTTAAGGTCTATGTCCGTTGCATTGTGTAGAATATATTTATTATTGTTGACCTAATGTTTGCTTTTTATATTTATTCTTATTAATTAGGTCGGAAAAAACCTACCTTGTTGGTCTCGTGTTATATGTTGGTTTTAAATTAGTCTCGTGTTATATGTTGGTTTTAAATTAGTCTCTGGTTATATGTTGGTTTTAAGTTAGATGTTAGAAATTGCTAGGTCGCTTGTATATATTTATTCTCTTGTTTTATTTATTATTTTTAAGTTAGATGTTAGAAATTGCTAGGTCTCTTGTATATATTTTCTTAGTTAGATATTAGATAGTGTGTTAAGTGATGAGAGGATTTGAATTATGATTTTGTAGTATGTGAGTTAAGAGTTGGTAGAGATTGTGATTTATTTAGTTAGAAATGGCGCTGGTAGACGATGGATTTATTTAGTTGTTGTTGATAGTGATGGTTAGGGCTTATATTTTGAATAAACTTGTTTGTATATTATGAAAAATTTATTTGTTCTATTGATAGTTAGTTACATTGTTGTAGTGTACGTTGTTTATGTTTGTTTATTTGTAGTTGGTCGTTGTGTGTTTAGTTTAGTAGTATTTAGTATAGTTAGCTAGTAATAGTAGTCTTTAGTATTGGTTCATCCAGGTAGCTATTCCTACCTGCCTACCACAATATAGGTATGCACAGATATACCCGTCCCCTCCCCTTGTATATAAATGTAAATAGATGTATATTAATTTAATATTGTGTGTTATATAATTCAATAACACACACTCACTAATAAACTTTCACTCAGTTAATTCCCCCCCTTACAAATGGTGTCATGAAGTGGGGATCTGTGCTTGGATGGACCAATGTAGTTAGTTTCTTTTTGGTTAGGCCTCAGTTGTGTAGATTAGGGTCTTGGTTAGGATAGTTTTGATGGTTTATTTTTGTTTGACTAGGAGTGGTATTTTGTGGTATAGTTGTTTGGTATATAGGAGTTGGATCTAGGTTTGAGTAGTAGTTCTCTGTGGATTAGGTTGTTGTGAGTAATGCAGGATAGTTGTTAGACCTAGGTTGGTTGTTGATTTTTGGTATTAGTGTGTTAGGCTTAGTTGTTGTTTTGGCAGTTAGCGTTAGATAGGAGAGAGACCAACATAGGTAGGGCCGACGGAGACGACGGCAGCAGTGGACGTCCTGTGACCATTGGGGCTGTGCAGCTAGCTGTGTGTTGGGCCAGACCCTGGCATTGGGACCTACACTTTGGTCACCAGGGTCCGGCATCTTGTAGCTGTTTGAGCCTGGAAGCTGGCGGTGTATGCTTGGGCCAGGCCTTGGCGTTGGGACCTCCATATGGGTCACCAGGGTCCTGGGCTCGGGCGACAGTGACGATGGCTGCTGCCGGAGAGATGCAACTGGGGCAAGTACCACCTTCTTGCTCCACCACCACCATGAGAGGTGTGCCGACCAGGGCCACCTGCCTGGTTTCCCTCGGCCAAGGGGGAGCCGTGGATTGTCTGGACGTCCCCTGGAGTGGCCAGTGTAGTGCAGTGTAGTGCAGTGTAGTGCCGTGTAGTGGCCAGTGTAGTACCGTGTAGTGCCCTGGAGTGGCCGAAGTGAGAAGTAGTAAGGCCCTGGAGTGGCCAAATAGACATGGTCATGGAGTCAGATGTAGCATAACCAAAGAAGTGTTTTCATTCAGACGTCAAGAATTTGGATGTGTTTCATGCCTCCCAGCCAAAGCCTACCGGAGAATTGTTGCCTTGTTGTACATTGTTTCATTGTTTATTTGCTTGTCACGCATGTACATCTAATTACTGCCTTTTTTTATGAACCTTTTTTTTATTTTTAATGTTCATATTTCATATGTAAATAATGCAACCGTTGTTGTCGACACACCCTTGTTATTGTGTTGACATGTTGTTTTTTCGTACCGGTAAATTTAAATATTTTTTCAATGCAGTATTTTTATGAACTGTTCACGTAGGTAAATGTTTTTTTGTCTCTCTTGTGGGAGGCGAGCAGTTTTCTAATGGCATTTTAGGTTCTATGTGAAATGTCATGGTTCTTCGTGAACTGGCGGTGTAGTTCATGTGGGACTAACATTGTTGGTTCTGGGCAAAATAATTTTTTCTTGTCCGCACCAGATGCGGACTGAGGAAACAAAATGTAATAATTTGTATGTTTTTTATAGCATGATTTCTTATGTATGTTTTATTGTTCTTTGTGAACTGGCAGTATTGTTCTCGGGGAACGGATGCTGTTCGTTCTTGTCAAAATAAGATATTTTTTTCTTGTCCACACCAGTTGCGGGCTGAGGAAGCAAACTGTTATAATTTACTGTTTTTATGATGTTTTATGATTATGATACCCTGATGTCTTATGTTTATTTTCCGTTTTTGATGGTATATAATTATAATTGGCTGCCGGATTGTGTGTGAGATAACACGAGTGAGCCTGTGTGTTATTAATGATGCATTCCTTTTCACCGAGACTTTTTGTATGTCATTGTGAAGTCGTCAAAGCTCACTTTGGGCATGGTGGTTGCCGCCTATGTTGTATTTGTTCATAAATTGCAGAACAGTGCCTTCAGTGGCGTCTGCTTATTTACTGACGTGGATTTTTTCTTTATTGTGTGGACATTCTAGGAATGTCGGGCATAGGGGTGGGTAATCAAGAGTCTTTGGTTGATTGGTCTTGTAGCATTTTTGATTAACTAACGCTTGTGTAGTATGTAAGAGTTTTATCGAGGGCGATAAAAAAGTCCGGCGGGAAGTGTGTGAACTGGTGACCAGTTTACGTTGTATTTTTGTTTTTTTTTTTACTATACCAGTCTACGGTGTATGATTGTGTTTTTTTTGCTATATTTTCCTTGTTAATTACTAAATTCTGTACCAAAACTTGTCCGTTTTAGGTAAATAACTTTGTTAACGATTATTGTTGGGGAAGATGGTTATTAGTAATTAGTAGGAAAGGTACTGTAGTTTGTATATATATATAGTTTAGTTTAGTAGATTGTTTATATATTTAGAGGTCTTCGTTTTACTTATAATATGAAGCACACTTTTAACATTTTTTTAACTAATTATTTTTTGAGCGCCTGGTCACCTTGCCTGGTTCTGATTGGTCTGTTATTTAATCCTATTTGAATCGGATTGGTTAGTAATTCAGTAATAGTTGTCGATTCGCCCTAGAGGGCTATTTAATTCCCTTCTGGTCAGTGTTTGGCCTTCTTATTGTGTGTGGCCCGGCTTTGCATCTCTTAAGAGTCCCGTAAGTTTTGAGTTATTATATTATATAGTTCTATTACTTTCATTGTTAAAATATGTACGATAAACTGTTCATTGTTGTCTTAACGTTAACAATTTGACAGGATGATTAGTTATTTTGTGGGATGGGTAAGATAATATGGGGATTTTCGAAGTACATTAAATGGACAGCGAACGTACAAGGAGGCGGCCATTTTTTTAAGGTCTATGTCCGTTGCATTGTGTAGAATATATTTATTATTGTTGACCTAATGTTTGCTTTTTATATTTATTCTTATTAATTAGGTCGGAAAAAACCTACCTTGTTGGTCTCGTGTTATATGTTGGGTTTTAAATTAGTCTCGTGTTATATGTTGGTTTTAAATTAGTCTCGTGTTATATGTTGGTTTTAAATTAGTCTCGTGTTATATGTTGGTTTTAAATTAGTCTCTGGTTATATGTTGGTTTTAAGTTAGATGTTAGAAATTGCTAGGTCGCTTGTATATATTTATTCTCTTGTTTTATTTATTATTTTTAAGTTAGATGTTAGAAATTGCTAGGTCTCTTGTATATATTTTCTTAGTTAGATATTAGATAGTGTGTTAAGTGATGAGAGGATTTGAATTATGATTTTGTAGTATGTGAGTTAAGAGTTGGTAGAGATTGTGATTTATTTAGTTAGAAATGGCGCTGGTAGACGATGGATTTATTTAGTTGTTGTTGATAGTGATGGTTAGGGCTTATATTTTGAATAAACTTGTTTGTATATTATGAAAAATTTATTTGTTCTATTGATAGTTAGTTACATTGTTGTAGTGTACGTTGTTTATGTTTGTTTATTTGTAGTTGGTCGTTGTGTGTTTAGTTTAGTAGTATTTAGTATAGTTAGCTAGTAATAGTAGTCTTTAGTATTGGTTCATCCAGGTAGCTATTCCTACCTGCCTACCACAATATAGGTATGCACAGATATACCCGTCCCCTCCCCTTGTATATAAATGTAAATAGATGTATATTAATTTAATATTGTGTGTTATATAATTCAATAACACACACTCACTAATAAACTTTCACTCAGTTAATTCCCCCCCTTACATAAAGTTATAAGTCATTGTTACGTAGGCCTACTCGTGCAATATTATGTATTTGGCTGTTGTCTAGGTGAAGGCTCAATATTCCAAGAGTTGTTTGTTTTTATATGGGCTTGATTACTTCAGTAATTATGATTCTATTTCAATGTTAATTCCATGTAATACCTTGAATTTTAATTGAAATCAACACCAGTTGCACGATAATTGTGATTTTATTTAGTATAACACTTGAATACAAGACGAAGACACATAAGAAAAATACAAATCCAAAACTAATTCTGATAAACACTATGTACAAGTAATGTTCCTACTACGGAGATAAACTCTCAACTCGGAACTCAACTGAAACTAAACTCAACTGAAGTCTGAAGGGAGAAACACAGCTTTTTAAAGTCTATCTTCTCATTACCTAGAATTACTCATTGGTTAGGGTACAGCCAATCGTAACTAGGGGAAAAACTTCCACTCCCAAAAACACAGACACAAGTCTGGTTAGAATGTCGTTTAATTAATAGAACAACAGAGTCAATTCCTCTTTGTTCGAAACTGGGTGGACATGGCGAGGTCAGGGTTTAGCTTGAAAATACAAACATTAATCTTACTTAATTACAGTACATGCCAGACCTCAGGGTGTCCTTAAACCTTAGCAAAATAGACATTAAGGCGCTATTGGAGACGCTTCCAATTAAAGTATCTATGCAAGTGGGTGAGCGTATATGTGTTTTCTTCAGGGAAAAATGCAGAATGGGAGGAGAGAGGTAATTGAAAAAGGGGTGTAGGTGGGGGCAATTGTAGTTACGATTACAATTCAGTGTCACGACTTGTAGATACCAGTGTAGTTTTATTACGATGGCTAAACAATTTGTAATTGATAGCAGGAAAAGAGGGTGGGAAATCTAAGTAGGTTATAAAAACACAACGGGTTCAAACTTTCCCTTGGGATCTAGGTTAGTTTAAAAGGTCAGGGAGGGGGAATTGGTGCAACTTTATAACATCATAAATATAGCCTAACTCTCACATTTTTTTCGTAAATTTGGGTCTGCCGATGACGCTTGGCATTATAGGGCCTACACACATTTGGCTTAACGTATATACACCAGATCCGCCGCATAACGCTGAACGTTATACAACAGAGCTAGACAGGCCTAAGAGTGAAATCCCCAGGGTAAACGATATTGGCGCAGGCGCATAATTGTTTATCTGGCCCTATACGCTCAATTACATTTTTTTGTAAAGATTTCAACAAGGTTTCCTGGTCCAGTGGTTAGTAGCGTGTTCTGTTAACGGGGGTAACGCAGGTTCAATCCCAGCAATCTACACATTTTTTTTTTTATTCAATTATAGTAAAACGATATATTTTTATTTAAACACGTGAATTTTCGGTAACTATTTGCCATTGTTTATAATTAATTCAAACAAAAATGTTATTTAGCCTATGTCACTTAATCACAATTAGAAATTGATTATTGATGTGACGGTTAGGCCCGGTTAAGGTTAGGCTCAGTTAGGGTTAGGACTGAACTAGGAATATGATCCTAAATAAAAAAAAAAGCCTATAGAATAGTATAGATTAGTAGGCTTATAAAGTCATAAAGTTATAAGTCATAAGTATAGGCTAACTCTCACAATTTTTTCGTAAATTTGGGTCTGCCGATGACGCTCGGCATTATACACATATTATTCGTAATACACCGGATCCGCCGCATAACGCTGAACGTTATACACCGGATCCGCCGTATAACGCCTCCTTTGGTTTTAATGGGTTTTTCTTTTCACAATCAATTGTGTTGAACATAGTATTATTTTGTCTATAGGCCAGTGATTAGATACATTTTCCAGGTTGGTTCGAGAGATAACTAACTTCAACTATAGAAAAGTAAAATGACTACGTCGTCTGTAAACACTGATCTTGCCAAGGCTCGAGACCAAGCTACATTTGATCCTTTGCAATTAACGTATTTTATTTATGATGGCCCAGAAAAAACTAAGAGGAAGCGTTACTTGCGTAAGTTAAAATTCAGAATCTTTCATTTATAATATAGGCCTATAATTATAATTATAATGCTTGGTTTGAAAAACTATCATTCACGTTCTATTCTTCTTTTTAAATTTTATTACTAACTTGCTAGACGACCTTTGTACCTTAAAATAGATCCCTGAACAATCAGATAGAGGCGTACTCGGCCTTCTGACAAGATTAGTGATTTATGTATACTATGGCCGTCACTTGTGTGTGTGTGTCACAAGACAATGTGTGTGAAGAGCGGAGAGGGGGGGGGGGGGGGTTCTGACTAGGCATATCCTATATCTTAATAATAAATATACCATAGACTATTTAGTAGGCCCTATAGACTATAAAACTAATAATAGACTATACCAGGAGTCGGCAACCATTTGATAGCGGCGTGCCAAAGTAGAATTTCTAACTCACTTGGCGTGCTAACAGCCAAATAGTCAACCTCAGTCATATTTATTATTGTTAAACAATTTTTGAAATGTATGTAGCATGATCAAAAACAAAAGCGCTTTACTAAAATACCATACAAAAGTCAACACAGATTAGTCACATATTGCGATAATTACAACAATTACAATAAGCTGTTGTTTATTTAAAGTTGAAACAAATAAATTTGATCTTGAATTATTTTGTGTGCTTATTTAAAAAGCAGATAAAAACATTTGAATGCAATTAGATGAAGGGAAGCGTTATTTGAAGAACTGTTCATATAACGCCGAGCGTTATCGGAAGAACCAAATCTTCGAATAATGACGAGCGTTATCGGAAGACCCAAATTTTCGAATAACGCAGAGTGTTAACGGCACTCCCAATTTTCGAACAATTGTGAGAGTTAGGCTACTCTATACTTATGACTTATATTAACTTATTTATAGCCTACTTATTATCTTATAGTTATAGTTCTAGTAGCCTATAGGCTATAGGCCTACTAATCTATAGTCTATTATTTAGGATCATAATGGTTTCTTTAAAAAACTACAACACTAATCCTACCTGGAAAAAAAACGGGTTGGGAAGTGCGCACATTGTAGCATGTGTGTTCCGTGGATTATGGCATAACTGGATACAAAAATAATGAACAAACAAAAAGTACGTAACAATTTTAAATAAAAACACCAAGTGCTCAAAGATGTAACAATGTTTTTTAAAAAGACTCAAAATTACCAAATTTTTATATTATTTTTTTTACAAAATCATAAAAGTGTCTACATTGAACCAAACCAAGTCTTCCGTAATCAGGACAAAGAGACCTTTAATTTAATATACATGATATATGACACATTAAAATATCCTGTGGGCCAGTTATTCCCATATTTTGCCAATAAGACGACAGTAGTTGCAGCAAATGAATTTATAACAGTTTTTAACAAATATGCAAATTAGGCCTATATAATATTAAAATATTCTATAGGTTCAAAGCAAATAAAGTTATTCTTTAACTGAACTTTGTTACATTATCATTGTCATTTTGCATTAAAGTTACTCTTAAATGTCTAGTTACTAGCTTTCACTAATCCTTCTATTTCATTTTGGGTATTTGGTGAACAAAAATGAAAAGAATGAACATTATTGAACAGTTCTGATAGGCAACATTGGTTGCAACACTATCAATCAGTGGGGATAGCTTGGCTTAATTACAATTCATCTGTTGTAACCAATAATCTACCCTCTTCACCACAGTCTGAGGTTAGGCCTATTATATATATATATATATGCAAATAGCCTATCTCATAGGTAGAAACACACATTATAATTGCAGACATTAAACATTAGCTGATTCTGAAAAAAAGCAAATATTCAAAGAATCTTTTTATTTATTGTATTCTACATAGTAAAAAATGTGGGTGGCTTATACATTAGTGTTTTTTTCTTAATGGTTGCTATTTCTTTTTATGATATAAATTTTTGGTCTATAAAAAAAGTCAGGCTCTCTGAGAATTTTTTAATTCAGACAAAGAATGAAGTCAGGCATTCTTTTTTAATGGAAGGATTTCAACAATAAAAAATATTACAATAACATTATGCAATTGTTTAAATCATAGGTTCTCAACGGGGGCGATTAGAAGCTTTAGGGGGGCGATAACATTCCCGGGGGCGATTGGGGGGCGATGAAGGGCAAGTGGGCGGTACATACGTACCTGCTATAATTTCAACAACTCAGCTATTTGAATCGATTAGTTTTTGGATGAAATATGATGTAAACGCAAGTGCTACTAAATATCTGATATCTCCCAACAGTAGGCATACATATTATTGAACAATAAATAAGAATCGCAATGACTTTTCGATGAAGTAGGGGGGGGGGGGTCAGTATTTGGCAAATATGGTATGCGGCCGTCTCGTCTTATGGTTGGTTCACGGGACTGTCGCCTTAACATCTGCTAATATTACTCTTATATTACTCTTTTGATGTTTTACCGAGTTGTCTTTTATTGCGTTTGAATCCTTCGTAAAGAGGTAACCACAATAGCTGAGAGGTACAGATGCGTAGTAATTATACAAATTGGGTAGTAATTAAAATGCTTGAAAATATTCATATAAATTCTTTAGTCATATAATATTTATACAATTTTCAAATAATTTTTACAGTTCTATCATATCATTTCAAAGTTTTAAATGCAAGCCATTAAATTTTTTTATAAAAGAAAAACAAATTGAAATATTACCTCAAATGAAAAGGGTTAATTATCTCCCTTTGATTAACAAATGTTTCCGCTAAAATTAAGTTGGGGGGCGGTGAGCGGAAAAAAAATGTAAAAGGGGGCGGTGAGCCGAAAAAGGTTGAGAACCTATGGTTTAAATGAATATTAATGAGAATATTAATGAAAGATGTTTTTGTTTTATTAAACAGAAAACATGGCAGTTAAAGAATCCCAGGAACAGGGGTTTATACGAAGCGCCGAACTAACCAGAGAAGAGCAATATGAACAGGCCATTAAGAAAACCACATATGCCTATAAAAGAATTGCTGAGCTTGGGCTGAAAGATCCAGCAGAATTATATTTTTTCAAGGAGTAAGTTCTGTATGCTAAACTCATTTCTTATTTTGCAATGTTTTAGCCGTTTTGGTAAACTTAAAATTAGACTTTTAGGTTTCGACAAGCAATTAAAATTTGAAAAAAAATAGAGATTTAAATTGATCATAGTAACAACAACACTGTGACAATAATTTAAGGTGTAATATTAAATGTTGGAAAAAATATAGGAGTTTCAAAATGGTTTTAGAATGAGATCTATTTGTGATTCTATAATTCCTTTACAACTAAATTTAAAGTATTAATGCCTCTAAACTTCAAGTTTATTGGGAAACTGTCAAAGGGTTCATTTCCTTGATCTAGGTTCTGGTCTTTTTCTTGAAAACAACAAAGAAATTAATAAATGCATTGCTTTTGGGCCTTTTAAAAAAATGATTTTTCATTGTTCAATGATATTACATTTTGAAATTTAAAAGCTTAACAACCCATAACAACCTGGGCTTATTTTTGAAATAGTATATAATGTCTTGGCAATGAAGTCTTAAAGATTGACTAGGCTAAAGTTAAAATAGCAGATATCCAGGCACAGACAGGAAGGGTGGACTTGAAAAGCAACATTTCTCATATTTTTAGAAAACTACAGAGAATAAAGTTCTACAGAATTAGGGTTGCCAGACATCCCGCAAAAGGAGGACATGTCCTCCTTTTTAGACTATTGTTCTCCGCCCGACAAGCAAAGCTAAAAACCTTTAAAATGTCCGGCTTTTGTAATATATTATGTTTTGTAGGTGTATAGTATTAAACATAGTATTTACCTCTTAAGAATACAATTCATAAACAAGTGATCATTTGTACAAGAAAAGAATGATCCGATTTCTTAAATACTCTTGTATGAGATGCAAAGTTTATTTTTCAAAGTTGCCCAAAATCAAGCTGTCTTTTAGCCTACTGCAAATTGACATGTTATTAAAAAAAACTGTTTCTTGTTCAGTTTACCAATACACACTTATTGGCAGCTCTTGTAATAAAATTATACTGATAGCGAGTTTATTGAAAAGCTCTTCAATTGAAACACTATGTCCATCTTTTTATTTCTGGATGTCCTCCTTTTGACACCCATGTGTCTAGCAACCCTATACAGAATGCCCTTTGTACAAAGTACATTATATAATAATACCTGATATTTTTTGTTCAGCAGCACTGCTTCCCTGCTAATATTAGAATTAGAGCCAGGGACACTCTCATTGTAGAAAATAAAGATACGGGCATTGTGAAATTTCTTCACCTTCACCTATCCCTTAACCCGTGGGTGGGTCGTTGGGGCACCATGGTTGACTGTTAACAATCTCTTGCCATTTGTTCCGGTCCTGTGATGCCCTTTGGGAGTCAATGAACGACAGGCCGGTCCACTCCTTGATGTTATCTTCCCATCTCTTCTTTTGCCTGCCTCTTTTTCTTCCTCCCTAGACTGTGCCCGGCATTATAGTCTTTGAAAGACCTCCAGATCTTGCTACGTGTCCATACCATCTCAGTTTTTTCTTCTTAATTGAGGTGAGAAGGTCCTCGTATGGGCCAATGACAGCAGCTATTTCTTTGCGAACCACTTCGTTTGTGATATGCTCTGTATAGGAGATGTTCAATATCTTGCGATAACATCTCATCTCTAGCGCACTGATTCTTCTTTGGAGGTCTGCAGCAAGTGTCCAAGCCTCGCATCCATACAAGAAGACCGACGTCGCCAGAGAGCGCATTAGTCGAATCTTTGATCTGAGAGAGAGTTTCTTGCTATGCGGTTGTCTGGGCTATGGCAAGAATTTTTGGCTTTGAGCCTTCGTCTGATATTATGGCCCCTAGATATTTGAAGGCGGAGACCTCTTTGAGTTGTTGCCCGGTTATCAGAATTTCACTTGTGCTTTAAAAAAGCGTTGGACAGAGTGTGGCATGCAGCACTGTGGGCGACTATGCACAAATTCAACATAAATGAAAACCTTATTGAAGTCATCAAGAACCTGTAAAACAGAGCAACTAGCGCAGTACTATTCAACAGCAAGCAGGGAGATTGGTTCAAAACCACTGTTGGTGTTAGACAAGGATGTTTACTTTCCCCCATCCTCTTCAACCTCTTCCTTGAAAGGATTATGTCAGATGTGCTAGAAGAACACGTCGGAACAGTCAGCATAGGCGGGCTTCGCCGATGACATTGATGGCCTAGCTGGCAGCGAGGATGAATAAAGAGAATTCACTGCAAAACTAGAGAAAACATAGGCGTATGGTATGGAAAGCAATGCAGAAAACACCAAGGTCAAGGTCATAGCAAATAGAACATTCACAAGTGAAATTTGGTGAAAGTTCTACTCATTTTAAATATGGTATCCATCCAACTAGATTTAAACCAGTTTTGATAGTAATATTATTTTTTATATAATAATACATTTTCTGTTACAAAAGAAGTTAAAGACAGATGAAAAATACTATGTCTTCCAAAGTTCATAATAAGCCTGATTTTCCTTCACCCCTATTGGGAAAAGGAAATCTATTTGGCATGTAAACTAAACATAAATATGGACTTTGATAATAGAAGGAATACAATTCTGTCTAAAGAAAAAAGATAAATTATGTTGTCAGCAATTTTTTTGTATATGCAGCCATAGACATCAAAATAAAGTACATGAATTAAATTTACAATATTTTACACTGGTCACACCTAACATGTGGGAACGGTGGCCAAGCGGCAGTGCGTTTGACTGGTGATCCAAAGGTTCTGGGCTTGAATTCTGGTGGAGGCTAGCATTTTTTCCTGACACTTGAGGGTGTCCCTGAGTCTCCCCAGCTCTAATGGGTACCTGACACTAGTTGGGGTAAAGTAAAGGCAGCTGGGCATTGTGCTGGCCACACATCCCCTCATATGCAGAAACTGGTGAACACTGTTTTACCAGCCCTATGATCAGTTTGGTCTGAAAAGTACTTTACTTTTTACATCTAACATGTAACTTCATGTAACTACTGTATTCAATTTTAAAATTAATTTTTTTTTTAAACCAAATATTTTAAATATTTTATGTAAATATGATAAAATGTATGAAATGTTTAGAAACTTGCTTTATAAATTGGTAGATCCTGTATTTGTGAAGAGTTATAGTTGCTATATATTTTTGTTCCAGACCTCTCTTAGAATTAAACTCATTTGCTATCCATGAAATTGCATTTAAGCCTACACTAGAGAAGTTAGGCACAGTGGAACAGAAACAAAAATGGTTACCTTTAGTTAAGTCTTTCCAAGTCATTGGCACATATGCCCAGACTGAGCTAGGTCATGGTAGGTCATTTGTGAATTTTATCTGAAATTCTCTATTGCATGATCAAATATCATTGTCTTGTCTGGGTGCATTTATCAAACAGTTAGAAATGATGGACAATTTTTTGTTAAATAACCATTAAGAAAATGGGGGGGGGGGGGGGGAATGTAGTTAAATAAGCCATTCTTACCCAATCAATGATTTTCATGAACATAGATCCTTTGAGTTTTAGTTTCATTTGTTCTTCTGAATCTGAACTTTTTAAAAATTAAAATTACAATACAATCACAGTTTCTGTTAATCTAACACTGCTAGGACATTACATTACTTAACACAGTAGCTCAATACATTTTATATTATAAAATTACCAGGGCAATACATTAAAAAAAAAAACACCTCTAGGACAATATAGTTGGCTTTTAAATTACAAAAATATTTCAAAGGTTGACTTGGTGCATTTTATTTTGAAAAAGTAATTCAATTACCTAGGTTTTTGGTGACTCAACTTTAGACTCATTCCTGATATGAATATACATCATTTAGAATTTGATTAGTATTTATGATGATTAAGTAGGACTACATGTTTATTTATATTAATGATATAAAACAAGAAAGAATAGAGATGCTTGAAACCTTAAACAGTTTAGTGGCCATACCAGGACTAACCACGTGCATCCCAATCAAAAGACAGTTTCCCTTCCTCCCCTCCCCCTCCAGTCCAAATGAAATGATCAGAAGAGATCTAACAGGCAAGGAAACAATTTCTATTTATCCTTTATTAAATTATTAGTGCCTAATATAATGCCCCTGATGAGAATCCTAACTCCCTTTCAACATCTTAAGCCTAAAGCCTATTTTTAAGTTATGAAAAGCTTAATAGAATAAAATTTAGATATTTTTTCATTATACATTTAAATGAGAAAAAATACTTTGTGGCAATGTAATATTTTGGTCTGTTCTTTCTTGTTGTGATTTTTTAATATCTTTAATGTTCAATAATAATTAGTAAAATGCTGCTTTATATATCTATACATATTATATTCTATATATTATCTATACATGTACAAGGGGCCATTATTTATGGTAACTCATCTGTAGGTGGCACATATTACTCAGTAAACAGAAAGAGGATCTTTATTGAGAGGATCCAAAAGATTTGACAGGACATGTCTTACCAAAGTTCACAGCTATACAACGATCACATTTTGCAGGGTTCCTCTTTTTGTGAGTTTAGTTGCGTGTCTGAGGCCTATATTAAGAACCTAATTATGAAGATGCCAAAAATATGATCTTGATCCACTTCCCTGCTCAATACTAATCGACTGCCTCGATGAACTTGCTCCTGTTATAACAAAAATAATGAATACCTCATTGACTACCACAGTCTTTCAAGCATGCGCTTGTCAAGCCCCTTTTAAAAAAGTCCAACCTGGATGCTGTGTGTCTAAGGAATTATCGGCCAGTTTCCAACCAACCATTCCCATCAAAGGTCCTGCAGAGTATCGTGTTGGCACAGTTGTTGACTCACTTAAAGCATCATGACCTCTTGGAACAGTTCCAGTCAGCTTACAAGAAGTGCAACAAACGCATCTTGTCAGGGTAATAAATGACCTTCTTTGCGCGTCTGACTCTAATCAGGTGTCAATTTTAGCAATGCTCGATTTGTCAGCTGCATTTGATACGCTTGACCATGAGATTTTGTTTTAGTTGTTTGATTTGTTCTATGTTTGTAAAGTGTTTTGAATTATCATTTACGTTTGTATCTCTTGGCCTATAGATAAGATTGTATCCGTGTTCTTAGTCGTTATCTTAAATGCACTCTGAGCTTGCATTATGTTTGTTGGCAGCGCTATACAAATGTCATTATTATTATTATCTATTAATAAAGCAGTTGTACTTTGAAAAGCCAATGTGTATATATATATATGGCATCCGTCCGTCCTCAAGGGATGATGGAGTAATCTCCTTTTCCTTTGCCCCCCCCCCCCCCCCCCCACGCCTTTCTTCTTAATTTCGTTCCTTTTTGTGAGGGTGGCTTCTGCAATTTGCATGCCCTCACACACCTTTGACCGCCAGGAAGTGCTTTCCTCAGCAAGGAATAATCAATGTGCGCCAGAAGCATGTCTTTTTTTGCACACGTCTTTAAATCGCAGGTGGAGGTGGCATCTTTTTCTTGTTTCAACTGCCAACCCCAGTAGATTGTCGTAAGGCAGTCTGTACCTTGCCTCATAATAAGGGTTAGGGTAGTTGCAGTAAAAAGAAAACATGTTAAAATAATCATAGAGAAATAAATCTTGACCATGTTGAGTGAATTTTATAAGTTAAACATGTCAACAAATATGTCATGAAAAGTCTCATGTTGCAAAACCTATGCTTAACCTATTGGTTGACTTATTCAATGCAATGTTTAAGGCATGCAGCAAATCTCTATCCTGATCAGTTCAGCTGATTTTTCTTAGATCTAGTTTATGAACTCTTTGATTCACTTGCCTGCAGATCTTGCAAAGTCTTCATCAAGCAAAGTTCACCAGTACACCACAGTAAACCAGGGCAAGCACAGAGCCCATCTGCCTTAATTTCCCACAGCATCAGAGCTTGGTAAACTCAGTGACACAGTGACCCTCACTGACACCCTAAAGACCTTTGGAAAAAAATAATCCTCTTGATATAATTGCCCGGAGTGCCATCTAATGCTAGCTTCTCACAGGATATTTACTAATATTGCCTTTTTTAAAACTTTACCAATTACATGAGGACCTCTCTGTAACAGAGAGATTTGTGTTAGAAATAGACAATAGCTATTGTTGTTAGAAATAGACTATAGCTATTGTTGTTAACGCCAGTGAGAAATTTTTATTGTCTTTTCACAAGCTTTAAATGAGTAGGGTGGGTAGATGTCATGTTAAGGCATAGTTACGTATCAAGTAGAGAGGCGAGAATTAAGAGTTAGTAGATATTGTTATTCAGTGATAGAAGGTTGATAGTCCTGATGTATTGAGTTAAGAGTTAGTAGATATTGTTATTCAGGGATAGAAGGTTGATAGTCCTGATGTATTGAATTAAGAGTTAGTAGATATTGTTATTCAGTGATAGAAGGTTGATAGTCCTGATGTATTGAATTAAGAGTTAGTAGATATTGTTATTCAGTGATAGAAGGTTGATAGTCCTGATGTATTGAGTTAAGAGTTAGTAGATATTGTTATTCAGGGATAGAAGGTTGATAGTCCTGATGTTTTGAGTTAAGAGTTAGTAGATATTGTTATTCAGGGATAGAAGGTTGATAGTCCTGATGTATTGAATTAAGAGTTAGTAGATATTGTTATTCAGTGATAGAAGGTTGATAGTCCTGATGTATTGAATTAAGAGTTAGTAGATATTGTTATTCAGTGATAGAAGGTTGAAAGTCCTGATGTATTGAGTTAAGAGTTAGTAGATATTGTTATTCAGGGATAGAAGGTTGATAGTCCTGATGTATTGAATTAAGAGTTAGTAGATATTGTTATTCAATGAAAATGATAGAAGGTTGATAGTCCTGATGTATTGAATTAAGAGTTAGTAGAAATTGTTATTCAGGGATAGAAGGTTGATAGTCCTGATGTATTGAGTTAAGAGTTAGTAGATATTGTTATTCAGGGATAGAAGGTTGATAGTCCTGATGTATTGAGTTAAGAGTTAGTAGATATTGTTATTCAGTGATAGAAGGTTGATAGTCCTGATGTATTGAGTTAAGAGTTAGTAGATATTGTTATTCAGTGATAGAAGGTTGATAGTCCTGATGTATTGAGTTAAGAGTTAGTAGATATTGTTATTCAGGGATAGAAGGTTGATAATCCTGATGTATTGAGTTAAGAGTTAGTAGATATTGTTATTCAGGGATAGAAGGTTGATAGTCCTGATGTATTGAGTTAAGAGTTAGTAGATATTGTTATTCAGTGATAGAAGGTTGATAGTCCTGATGTATTGAATTAAGAGTTAGTAGATATTGTTATTCAGTGATAGAAGGTTGATAGTCCTGATGTATTGAATTAAGAGTTAGTAGACATTGTTATTCAGTGATAGAAGGTTGATAGTCCTGATGTATTGAATTAAGAGTTAGTAGATATTGTTATTCAGTGATAGAAGGTTAATAATCCTGATGTATTGAGTTAAGAGTTAGTAGATATTGTTATTCAGTGATAGAAGGTTGATAATCCTGATGTATTGAGTTAAGAGTTAGTAGATTTTGTTATTCAGGGATAGAAGGTTGATAATCCTGATGTATTGAGTTAAGAGTTAGTAGATATTGTTATTCAGGGATAAAAGGTTGATAGTCCTGATGTATTGAGTTAAGAGTTAGTAGATATTGTTATTCAGGGATAGAAGGTTGATAATCCTGATGTATTGAGTTAAGAGTTAGTAGATATTGTTATTCAGGGATAGAAGGTTGATAATCCTGATGTATTGAGTTAAGAGTTAGTAGATATTGTTATTCAGGGATAGAAGGTTGATAGTCCTGATGTATTGAGTTAAGAGTTAGTAGATATTGTTATTCAGGGATAGAAGGTTGATAGTCCTGATGTATTGAGTTAAGAGTTAGTAGATATTGTTATTCAGGGATAGAAGGTGGATAGTCCTGATGTATTGAGTTTAGTACAGTCTGATGTTATTTCATATGATTTAAGGCTAGTGTATTTATTTATCTATGGCACGCGTGCCAGACTTGGCACGCGGAGCTCTTTTCATTGGCACACGGAGGACCCTCGAAAATATAGTGTTTTTTAATGGCTTTTGATGCCATGTCATTTTTTTCATTAGCACTCGCTGATCTTTTTCAAATATAACAAAATAAATCATTCTGTCGTTTGCCTGTTCAAAAAATTTCATTTTCAGCGTATAAAAACTAGTCTTTCCGTCTCCAGTGCTTACATCAAAAGAATGTACCGACTATCCTACATTTGGTTGGTTTTGTTTGTATTATATCGCAAGCCAAAAAATATCGAATACAAGTGGTTAGTATCTGCAAACCATTAACTGAATTGTTTTTCGCAATTAAACATAAAAAAAATAGTGTGCCACCGAAATACCCCCCCCTCCCAACCCGAATAATAAAAAATAAACAACAACCTTGATCGATCTCAGATTTCCGATTTGATATTTAAAATTTATCTTAACAAGAGGTTATCCCTCAAATAATATATTGTCACCATATCTGTAGGCATATATGGCCTATATAGAAAACATTTACAATTATTCAAAATGTTTTATAATGCAGCGATATATCAAGGTATAAGTATAAGTGCCCTTAAAATGTCCACAAATGACAAAGACGCTGCTGCGATGGTTGGCAAACAGAAAAGATTGGTGAACTTTCTTGTAAACCACATTGGGAAGCTGCTGTTAAAGCTTCCATTACATTATACACCATGAAAGTTTGTGTGCAAAGATCTGTTGTTAAAAAAGTCAACTTGATAGTTTCCCACTCTTCGTTTATTCGCCGACAATGGGGCCGTCCATAAATTACGTCAGACAATTTTCAGTGATTTTTTACCCCCCCTCCCCCCCTTGTCACACATTGTCACAAAAAGTCAGACCCCCCTCAAATATGACATCACAAAATCTGCACCCCCCCTCCTAAAAGATATTTTTCTAAAATGCAGACTTACAGGTTCCAAATTATAATTTTTTTGTCATCGTTTTGTAATAATTAATTAATGAATTTTTTATTACATAAAAGAAAAATCAAAAGTGTAATTATAACAATATCATGTGCACAAAAAAAAATGCTTTAGTAGAATCAGAACAATTTAAAAAATAAAGTTTATAAAAAAACAACAACACAAAATGTATGTTTATCATGCATTCTCCCATAGTGATGAAAAATGCTCCTTTATGGAATAAATGGGGACTGTATTGGTCTCTTCATCAGGTAAAATGGCTATTCCATTCAAATCAAGCTCTTCTTCATCTATCCATTCAGCACTCTCTCCATTTTCTTCATTAGCGATAATAACAATTAATTCATGTTACCTTTATGCAGCAACTCTTTGTGGCGTGATAGGTTTGGGAGGAATAATTGATTCCTGCTTGTGTGTTTATTTAATGGCAGCACAGCATGACTAACGAAGCGAAGTACATATAACATTTTTTGAAAATCCCATCGCTAATTACAGATTGTATTGACGGACAGTACAAAATCGTATGGAATCGAACGGTAAGGATTTGATGACCGAGGAAGGATATCATCCACTTTCAGACTTTGAGCTGCAAACAGAGATGGAAACTTATGCGACACTCCATCTGTTGTCTGTTCTGGAATTTTCAGACCTTCGCATGATTGAACAACTGGTAAAGGATGTGGAAAAAATCTCTCTGTTACTACACTGAAATATGAGTTTCTTGGTTTTGAACAGCACTTTTTGCCGGTGCATTTTACAATTTGAGTTAAATATTGGCTTGTTCGTACATGAACGTCAAACCATTTTTGATCTCCATCGATTTCTGAGACTGTTGGGTCAATGAATTCTGCTACTGTTGAAAAATTATCGATTACCAACTGTTACCAAAGTTCAGCTAGAGTGTTGCCTGCAAACTGAAAATTCTTTTTTTCTAAATCAGCATCTATATATCAACCCAGTAAGTTCCTTACTGAGTGGGCTATTTTCCTTTCGACCCTATTAAACGAACTTCTCCCTGGAGCATTAGTAGCGATGACTACAGCATTAAAATCGTACTGAAGAAAGTGGTAGACCTGCAACCTTAATAACTTTTCCGTATCTTGGGTTTTCGTCTGAGCCACCATCAACTGTCGACACTAAAATTGGTTTCACCAAGCGATCAATACCCCTCCGTGTAATGACATTAAATTCCTTGAGACAATTTCTTGAAATCGAGTCCATGACTGAATTCTGTTTATGAAGAGTGTTTTCCAGATCTGATTGCAATGTAAGTCGGTCCTGAATAACCAATAGCTTCTCGGTTTCCTAAACCATTGGACTGAATTTGGATTCCAGCATACACCGACGGAATTAGCTTGTGTCCTGCAGCCTAAACCCAGTCATGGTCAGCCAAGCTGACTCTGTATTCGATATGCATCAGCAAAGGACTTTGCTTGTTATCAGTAGTCCACCCGACTGGCACTCGAGCTTTATCATCTTGGCTCACAAAGCACACTTCGTTTGACCCTCTTCCAATAGTCTTATTGTTGCCGTACAAAACAAACCGTATATATATTTAGCATATTTAGATCATTCTGTGCTCTAATAAGCGTCACTCGGACTGTTAAGACATGACGCTGGCCTTTAAGAGATGGCCACTTTGCTAAAAGACGAAGGTAGAGTCCACTTCTACTGATTGTAAATTCGTCCATCTTTAAGTGTTCAGTGAGTTCATCTAATGTTTTTATGCTTCTGTACACATCACTTTGCCTTATTTCGTGTTATGATGATCTATGCATAGCAATAGTTTCCAGTAACGATGTGTGATCTTCCTCAAGTCTTGGCCTACCATGCTTGGCTCTGACGTTCAGAGATGCGAATAGTTCTGGATTACTTTCAATCAGAGTATTAAATTTATTTTTAGCATTCAGACGCGTTCGCAATGCTATCATCATTTAAAAATAGCTAAGAAACAATGCGGTCATAATTTTAATTTACAATTCTTATTAATAGTAACTAGTTGACCGGTGGATACATTGTGTCCATACAAAACATATAGAAATTAAAAGAATAATAGCGAGATCAACAATAGAGAACAAAAAAGTACAGTGTAAACAAACGATGCAAATAAAACAACAGAGTGCGCAGTAATACACACAAAAAAAGTCGGGAAAACCCAAAGTTGGCTGTTCAACACTCTCAGTGAAAGCAAAATGAAAGGGAAGCTACTCACTTTTACGTTGAGGGGCTTTTTCTTTTTTTTTTAAAATACAGTTTTCATGTGTGCATAAATGACATACTTCTATTTATATAAAATCAACAAAGTCAGCAGCATAAATGATAAACTAAAATTTTATATTCCTGAAAGTTGCAAGAAAATGTCCATTTTTGGTTGTCCCGATCGATCTAACGGCATTGGAGTCTATAGCGCACAACCATATATATGTATACGCTTATTCATTTTTATGTGACGTCGGATATCATAGACCCCCCTCGTCACACATCGTCACAAATGCGTGACCCCCCTCCCCCCCAATCGTGTGACGTAATTTATGGACGGCCCCAATTCAAAACTTTACTACAAGAAATTGAAAGTGAATATGGAGATCTTCTGTTGTACAGCAGTTTTAACTGGCATAGTCAAGGTGAAGTTTTGAATATATTCGTTTCATGTCTGTAAGCAGTTAAGATATTTCTTGACGAAACAACATTTTTCGTAATTGAATGATGAAGAATGCCTAATGAAACTGATGTTTTTGATAGACTTAACGACTCATTTAAATGTTGAACTTGTGTTTACAAGGACAGGATCAAACAATTCCTGAACTGTTTGGTTACTCATTTTTACTGGAAAGAATTTGGGTTGAACCTGGACATTGGACATATATATACGTGATATTACTAAAACATTATAGTTTATAGTACTTCCCCTATGTTAAAACTCATTCAGATCTATATACATTACACATAGATGATATTAAGAAGTACATTGAAGCACTCAAAGCAGAGTTTTCTGGCTGCAGTCTATTTTGAAATGCAGCTAATTGAATTTAAAACATCCCAATTTATGGACATCAAAATTTGCCGAATTGTGAACAAATCTGGAAGAAAGCTGCTTAGAAAGGTCGTCAGCTATACTTAAACCGTTCATTTGTTTGAACAACGTTGCATTTGTTTTACTTTCATCTTTTGGCTTAACTTACACTTGTAAACAGATTTTCTCATATAAGATTTTCTCACACAATAAAACTTTTTTATCCCATAAGAAAGTCGCCTAACTTTTGAAGCCTTAAGCAAGGCTCACATTAATTGATACAGACAAATTGCATACAAATGTTTTTATCTTCTTTATATAAGCACACAAAATAATTCGAGATCAAATTTATTTGTTTTAACTTTTAAAAAACAACAACAGCTTAAGCGTAGGATAATCTATAGACGAGCATTATATTACGTAATTGTTGTTATTATCGCAATATGTGACTAATCTGTGTTGACTTTTGTACGGTTTCTTAGTAAAGGGCCTTTTTTATCATGATACATACATTTAATAATTATTGTTAAAAATAATAAATATAGCAGAGGTTGACTATTTGGCTGTTGGCACGCTGAGTGAGTTAGAAATTCTACTTTGGCACGCCGCTATCAAAAGGTTGCCGACCCCTGATCTACTGTATTATTGGACCTGTAAAGCAATATATATACCATCAATGCTATTGTTAATTGAAGTTGAGATGATCCTAATATAAACCTAAAACCCCTTAAATTTAAGATGTTTAAGGAGTTACACTCTGCTCACCATACTTTGTCTTGTTTTTTTAAATTATTGATTTAATAGTTGGCACTATACTCATTGCTTTATAGCATCTAGAATAATAAAAAAAAACTATTTTTGGTATTTAACAATATGTGTTTCATTTTAGATCTAATAGGAAAAGAAAACTTTTGGTCAACATATGAAAGTTAATAAAGGAAAGCAGGTCACACATAATTAAACAATGTTTAGTTTAAGCCATGTGTACAATTATTCAAAATGTGTCTAAGACATGTATTGTATATAACTCATTTTACCTGTTAGAGCAGTTTTAAAATAGATCGAATACTCCCCCATAAAGGTAATGCAAGTGTTTACAAATATGCTCTCTTCAAAGCTAGATCTTTTTGCTTTCAGGCCCATTTTCCCCAGTGAGCCATCACCCTTTGGTCTCCATGATAGCATGTTTTTACCAACTCTACTGAAACAAGGCACTGATACACAGAGAGAAAAATGGGTGCCCCTTGCTAAAAGCTATAGCATTTTGGGAACATACGCTCAAACTGAGCTTGGGCATGGTAAGAGTGACAAATAGTGTAGGCCATTGTAAAGTCGTTCACTGCAAATTTTTCTCAGAATCCACAGTTAGAATCAGTCTCAGAAAAATGTTCTGTCATATTAATACTAGAGTATTCTTTTTCTATGTATACATGTATTAGTATGATGTATACACCAACAAAATTTGTATTTAAATTTTCTTGACTCGTATAATGATCCAAGTATTTTTGTTGGCTTTGCTACAATTCTCTTATTCTAGTTGTACTGGTTGACCAATGGAGACATTTTGTAAATACAATGGTTGTGTTTATATAAAGTAAGAAGATCAACAATGGAAACAACAATAAGAAACAACAACCCACCTGACAGTATAAACCTACTATTGATTATAGGAACAAAACAGCATACTACACAGATATAAACAAAGTCTGAAAACTCGAAAGGAGAGAATAAAAAAACAATAAAATAAATACTCTTATCTTATATGTTACAGACGCTCCTTATATAAAGAAGATTATTGCGTTCTACGCTCATCCTGTATTAGTTTCAGGATATAGCAATAAAAATGATCTTTTTACCTGCCAAACTAAATTTGCTATATTTTGAGATTTTTCCTGTCAGATTTCATACACTGGTAAAAACTGCCAGCTAATAACTAACAAACTCACTATAGTTAAATTTCAAATTCTAGAGTTCTCTTATCATAAGTTTCTGAAAGCACCAAGTCAACTTTTAGTTTTCTTGCAGTATTTTTTAATTTTTTATCAATCTGGAGAGATTTTTTTTTACTAATGCACCTTCAAACAATATAATTTATATTTTGCTTTTTATTTTACATTTGATTTCCTTAGATAATATTTGAAAATAAATATGTATTTATCAAATATATTGATAATATTTATCTATATAATTATTGTTAATTTACCATAATTTTAATTTACGAATCAATATAAAAATAGTATTCTGAAATTTAGTCAGTTGAAAAAATTAGGCATTAATAAACAGCTGTTTAGTGTTTAACTTTATCATGTGGGCTAAATATCTCAGGTACATTTTTAAGAGGATTGGAGACAACAGCTACGTATGATGTGAAGACCAAAGAGTTTGTCATCAATACTCCAACAGTGACTGCCTCAAAGTTTTGGCCAGGAGGATGTTCGTATTAACAAAAATTGACAACGTTTCTTTCTTATCTCAATAGATTCTAAATTGTTTATCTCAACACAAGCTATGCACTCACTGTTAGCTGAAGTTTATAGAAGTCTAGATCTAATTTAAGCAGTGTTCATGCAGGTCTAGATTTAATTTAAGCAGGGTTCATACAGATAAAGATCTAATTTATGCAGGGTTCATGAACATATAGATCTAATTTATACAGGGTTCATACAGATGAAGATCTAATTTATGCAGGGTTCATACAGATAAAGATCTAATTTATGCAGGGTTCATACAGATAAAGATCTAATTTATGCATGGTTGATCGAGATCTAGATCAAATTTATGCAGGGTTCATGAACATATAGATCTAATTTATGCAGGGTTCATACAGATAAAGATCTAATTTATACATGGTTGATAGAGATCTAGATCAAATTTATGTAGGGTTTATGAACATATAGATCTAATTTATGCAGGGTTCATACAGATAAAGATCTAATTTATGCAGGATTCATACAGATAAAGATCTAATTTATGCATGGTTGATAGAGATCTAGATCAAATTTATGCAGGGTTCATGAACATATAGATCTAATTTATGCAGGATCTGTATCTAAGTTATACAGGGTTCATACAGATCTGGATCTAATTTATGCAGGGTTCATACAGTTATAGGTCTGACCAAGGTTGAGGAAAGTTGTAGAATTTCGTTATAATTAAATTAAGTAAAAGTATTTGTTTTACATTTTTTTAGGAGTAGGCCTACCTATGTTGCATCATGTTTTTTCTCTTCATTATTCTATGATTAAAAAAAAACAAAAACAAAATTTAAAATATTTTTTGAACAACCTTTACATACTAATTACATTATAAGAGACTTTTAAATTCATACATTCGGGTATAAATTGCCTTGTGTGATTTTTGTGTGAGTTATGGTAAAATATTTGTGAATTTGAAAATGATTATAGAGTAAGAATCTTGGATCCAATTCGGTTTCTAGTTTAATTCTTGTTTGGCGACCTTAGATGGTCGATCCTAATAAAAGGAAATCATTGCATAGGTTTTTAGGCAAGGCAGGTAAATTAGTACACAGTGATCAGGGGAATGAATAAATTGTTTTAAATCAAGCTGAACAACACGCTGCAAATATAGATTGTTCACACATGTAAACATTTAACAAAAATGCTTACAAATTATTTCATTGCATTATTTTTTCTTTCTACATACCTGGATGACACAATAGTGGGCAAAACTTCCAACCACTGTGTCGTTATGGCAAAACTTATATTGGCAGGCAAGGATTACGGCATGCAGTCTTTCATTGTTCCAATCAGAGATGTGGAAACCCATCAACCTCTGCCAGGTAAGACAGTATCAAGACATCCAATACGTGATGTTGTTCTCATTAAATGCTAAGATTTACATGAGTGTTCTCAAACATATAGTTATGCTGATATGTCATGTACTCACACACGTAAAACATATAGTTCTACTGATATGTCATGTACTCACACACGTAAAACATATAGTTCTACTGATATGTCATGTACTCACACACGTAAAACATATAGTTCTACTGATATGTCATGTACTCACACACGTAAAACATATAGTTATGCTGATATGTCATGTACTCACACACGTAAAACATATAGTTATGCTGATATGTCATGTACTCACACATGTAAAACATATAGTTATGCTGATATGTCATGTACTCACACACGTAAAAGAAAATAAAGAGTATAAGCACGCACATTGATCTATAATGTATCATTGAAAACAGGAAGTGCCTTCCGGCTCTTACCTTCAGAACATAACCATGTAAAGGTTTGGATCAATAGAGGTCTGTCCAAGATCCTATCCAAGACCTGTTATAGGGTGCAGCATAAGGCAAGGTACAGTCTCTGCAGTACATGCACTAAACTTCTTCTCCCCACCTGCGAAATTGCCCTAGATCATCAATATGGTGGCTCGTTGGTATACCGGTACCTGTACCTGCACACCAGCCTATTGCTTTGTTCTTGTCACTCCATCTAAGAACTTTCAAGCCAAGTATATCATTTGGGGAATAAGCATTGCATAAATAAATTAACCCAACGACTCAGTGACCTGTATCTTGAGGAATCTGGTGCATTTGACATTTTTCTCTATCTAGGAGTCATTGTGGGAGATATAGGTCAGAAGTTCGGATACGCAGCAATGGATAATGGATTCTTGAGGTTGAACAATGTGAGAATTCCCAGAGAGAATATGCTGATGAGATATTCTCAGGTGAGTAAAAGAGTGTCATATTCATTGAAATCAAAAACCACTTTACTGATTCAACACAAGAACTTTTACAGATGTGGAGAAACAATGTTTTACTGGCTGATTAAAAAAATATTTGATTGTATTTATTGCATAGTTAAAAATAATTTTGCCAAAATAGATATTATGTATAGATTATATATTGTTATATATTTGTGTGTGTATCTTATTGTATGTTTGTATTAATTGTCATTGCAATAAGACAGTTTTTTTTAATGTAAATGTAAATCTCCCCTACCACAACCTCCAAATTTGTAGACCAGCATAAAATATTTTTTTTTACAATGTTTGCTTTGTACTATGCAGGTGCTAGAAGATGGCACCTTTGTCTCCCCCAAGAATGACAAGCTGGTGTATGGGTCAATGACTTTGATCAGAGCTCAGATAGTTGGTGGTACTGCAAGGGCATTGGCCAAGGCTGTAACCATAGCAACAAGATACAGTGCAGTAAGAAAGCAGTCTGAAATCATTCCTGGGTAAATTTGTTAGTTTGCACATTTGTTAAGACGCTATAGATATAATTAAATTGTCATTTCTAATATGTAAAGACCCTCACATTATTATTATTATTATTATTGGTTCTAGTGCTGGTGAGGTTCAAGTCCTAGAGTTCCAGACCCAGCAGCACAAGCTGCTCACACAGATTGCATCAGCCTATGCCCTGAGTGTGGCTGGCCGTGCATCCCTTGCTGCCTACACTAGGGTCTCTGCTCAGATTGAGTCAGGATCCTTGGAGGAACTGCCCATAGTAATATATAATTGTATTTACTGCTTTGCAAAAAACAATTTCAACTTTGACACTAATTATCTCAAAAAGTTACTTATACCAAGGTATTTTCTTTAACATAATTGGTTGAAAAGCATTTTTTTAAATACCTTAATAGCCCACACATTTCTGTAATATTTTTAAAAAATTCTAATTGAATGGTATTTTAATTTTATTTAAAAAAATAATTTAGGATTTTATCTTGCTGGTATTTTTCTTAATTCATACTAAACCCAGGTTAGAAAATAGATCTATCATTTATATGTATATATCATAAGTCATAAATGTATCTATCTATCTTATCTATCTATATATATATATATATATATATATCTGTCTATATATCTACCTATCTACTTATCTATCATCTACCTATTATTACAAGGCAATTTATTCACCATAATAAATTATGGATGAGACCTTCTATTTATATCACACAAGTATAATTATGATTTATAATGTTATTACGGCTAGAGCCCCCATTCAATTTATGAAAATAATAGTTATAGTATTGTTATTATTAGTGTGAGTATCCTTGTATTAGTGAAGATCTTATTATATCATTCTGAAGTTTATTTGTAGTTGTCTAGAGTATTCCTGATTCTTATAATCCCCTGGCAATTCACATAGCGTAGTTTTAGAGTTTACAGTTGATTTACTTCATGTATAATTATTTATGTGGCTCCTATTATACAGCAAGAACCTTGATGTTGAGTGGTAGTGTAGATTATTAATATAGTTGAATAAACATTACACATACACACATGTATATAACTTTGAAATATCGACGTTAACCAAGTTGTGTAGAAAGCAACGATAAATTTGATTTAATTTACAACATCAATCCAGTAGGAATCCAAATAATATTATATACACAATCAAGAAATACACATATTCCAATTAGTAATGAATATCCTCAATGAACATATAGCATTGTAGTTAATAGTAGAATAATAAATTTTCCATAATACAAATCAAATAGAAATGATACTCAGAGCGGAGAATATTAGATGTTATCCGAACGGCTGTACGCCAAGAACTGACTAAAAGTGTCGAATTGCGTAGAAATATATTACGGGTCAATCGTTGGAAAAACCAGACAGCCTAGTGACACGAGAATTTTAATCAAGCCCGCATGTTGACTACGTGATCAGATACTTTTTATTAAGAACAAGCAATATTGCTCTAACAAAATAAGGAGAGACCGGACGACCTTGACATGCTGTATTCGCGTGCACAGTTCATGTTTTTTTATCGAGGTTAATAAAAAACAATAATGCTCTAATTAGGTTAGGAAAAACCCGGGGAAAACCGTGAGCTGAGAAATATTTTGTATCGTTTAAACGCAATTCGCTTAAATGATTTAGTTGGTTTATTAACATTACAATGTAGGGAATTTACGTTTCGTAACAGTCGCCCATACCAAAAGGAAAAGAACATTGCATACTAAACAATAGAAGTGTGCAATTTCTTTTAGAACCGCCTGCACTTAACTTTAGTTCTAAACAATATACAAAAAAAAAACTGACTCCACCTGGGTAGTCCGTTAAATAAGACAAGTAAGGGAAATAATTTATTCTATTAAACCCTCATCATATAGGATCTCAAGTTATCCTTAGACCATAACACATGTTCGCGTCATTAAAAAAAATTATACTCTCTGAGATATCATTCCTTATAAACATCATCATCTTATTTATAAGGTAAAAAATCAACATAACTAATGTTATCATATTAAACAATTCAATCATTAATTAATTCAACTTAAATGAAATTAATATTTAAATAAACTTAAGAGTAAGAATTTAATCTTAAGTGTGTAAGCATGTGAAGTGTATGCACATTACTCTATTTTGGTTTTTACATAATCACAACTATAGTTTGATTGTTTCAAAATAAGGATGTACATTTCTGTTCATTCATTATCTTACCAATAAAGAAAAATTATGTTCATAAATCCATAATATTTATGAGTAACTTATTAGGTTCTTTCTTTTTTTTTTTTTTTTACAACAATAATAATATTTGTTTTAGCAAATGGAAATATTCATGGCATAAAATAAGGCATAAGATATTGCATAAAATAATCACAACACATTCATATATTCATGCATTTATATTTTAAATGATCCAATTCTCTTAGTTAGGATTATCAGAATATATACATGAAGTTATCTATCCCCTTATACATTTGTTACATGCGCGATAGGGTGTCCGCGACGATGTTATCTTTTCCAGATAAGTGAGTTATTTTTAAGTTGTAAGCTTGAATAAACAAACTCCATCTTAGAATGCGCTGATTTTGTTTGATGCGGGAAAGAAATACTAGTGGATTGTGATCAGTGAATATCTCGATTGGGAACTGAGAACCATTTACATAGTAATTGAAATGTTTCAATGCTTGGATAAGTCCTAGTAATTCCTGCTCTATTGTGCTATAATTTACCTCATGTGGGTTAAATTTTTTTGAACAAAAGCTAATGGGATGTTCAAGAGAATCATCTCCTATTTGTGAGATTACCGCGCCCATTCCTGTATTACACGAGTCTACCGTTATTCTGAAGGGTTTAGTATAATCAGGTGAGACTAATACTGGTGCCTTGGTCAGTATGTCTTTTATATCATTAAAGGCTTGGTCACATTCCTGAGTCCACTTAAATTGATTTTTCTTTCTCAAGAGATTTGTCAAAGGGCAAGTGATAATAGAAAAGTTTTTACAAAACTTCCTGTAGTACCCGGCCATACCCAGAAATCCTCGAAGTTGTTTCTGCGTTTTAGGGACAGGGAATTCCTGTATAGCTTTGACTTTGGCATTCACTGGTTTTACTTTGCCATTACCCACTACATGACCTAAATATTCAATTTCTGCATGGCAAAATTGACTTTTAACTAGGTTTATAGTAAGATTAGCCTGTTTTAGTTTTTGGAATAATAGTTTTAACTGATCTAGATGATCATTAAAGTTATTACTGAACACTACGATATCGTCCAGATATGCATGGCATTGTGGGATATCATGGATAATAGTGTTTATTAGTCTTTGAAAACTAGCTGGAGCATTGACCATTCCGAATGGCATTACTTTAAACTTATATAATCCATCAGGAGTGACAAAAGTTGATACCTCCTGAGCCCTATCTGTTAATGGGATTTGGAAATAAGCTGTTAGTAAGTCAATCTTAGTTACATAGTTTGCAGTGCTTACTCTATCGATTAAATCATCTATCCGTGGTATGGGATACGAATCTGTTTTTGTCACTTGGTTTAATTTCCTATAGTCTACACAAAAGCGTAGTGAACCATCAGATTTGGGAACCAACACACATGGGGATGACCAATCACTGTTACTGTGAGTAATTATATCATTGCTCAGCATATAATCAATTTCTTTACGGATGTGTTCAAGTTGTATGGGATTAACCCTATACGGATGTTGTTTGACAGGTTTAACATTATCATCTTTTAAAACTACATCATGGGTAACCAAAGTTGTTTTGTTAGGAACATCACTAAACAAATTTACATGATCATAGATTAAACCCTTGATAGAAGTCTGTTCACCTGAGTCTAGATGTGCCAGTTTATCATTGAGGTTTTTAAGTGCTTCAGTGTTTTGAAGTTTACTTTCTATGATTGTCTTTTTAAATTTAGGCGGGGGTGTTTCAACAGTTTTGATAGCACTCACTGGCCTAATGTCAGTTTGTTCTTCCCTAACAACATAAGGTTTTAGCATGTTTATATGGCACAGTCTCTGTGTTTTCCTTCTATCAGGGGTTTTTACAAGGTATGTTACATCACTGATTTTATCTAAAACCTGATATGGTCCTGTATATTTTGCACTCAGGGGTTGTCCAGACAATTGGGTCAACATGAGGACTTTATCACCAGGATGGAAACATCGGGATCTGGCCTTGACATCATAGTACCCTTTCATTCTTTTCTGAGCCTGCAAAAGATTATCTTTAACATGATTAAAAGCATGATAGATTCTATTGCTAAATTGTTCCACATAAGCTACGAGTCCAGTCTCTTCATCAGAATTTAACAAGGTTTCCTGCAACAGTTTTAGAGGTCCTCGAACTGAATGTCCAAACACTAACTCGAACGGACTGAATCCAAGAGATTCCTGCACAGTTTCTCTAGTCGCGAAAAGAGCGAATGGAATACCGCGATCCCAGTCTTCAGTGTTCTCAAAACAGTATGTGCGGAGCATGGTTTTCAGAGTCTGATGATATCTTTCTAGGGCACCTTGGCTTTGCGGATGGTACGCAGTTGAAGTTGCATGTTGGATGCCTAGTTTCTTTAAGACCTGGTTAAACAGCTTTGATGTAAAGTTAGATCCTTGGTCTGACTGTATAGTCTTTGGAAGACCGTATCTTGAACAAAATGCAATCAGTGCGTCAGATATCTTATCTGCGTTAATGGTGCGTAGCGGAATAGCTTCAGGATATCTCGTGGCAGTGCACATTATAGTGAATAAGTACTGGTGTCCTGTCTTTGTTTTAGGCAAAGGACCTACACAGTCTATTAGCAAGTGGCTAAATGGTTCTGCAAAGGCGGGTATTGGCTTTAGAGGTGCTACCGGTATAGTCTGGTTAGGTTTACCAACTATCTGGCATGTATTGCATGACTTGCAGTATTTTGTGACGTCACGATGTAGTCCAGGCCAATAGAAGTACGGAAGAATTCGACGGTAAGTCTTGTTCACTCCTAGATGACCAGCATATGGCGTGTCATGAGCCATGTGTAAGATGTCATTACGATATATGGCTGGTACCACAATCTGACTTCCTTCTCTGCAATTGTCATTATCACATTTCACATCTCTCCATTTTTGCATTAATATTCCCTCCTTCAGAAAAAATCCATTTCCTTTAGTTTCTGCCTCCTGTTCAGTTATCACCTTTTTCTTCAGGTGTTTAATTCCTGAATCTCTATTCTGTTCTAATAGGAGTAATTGTCGAGGTGACAAATTACTTTCAGTAGTCTTGACTGAGGGACCACTCAAGATGTCAGCCAGGAAAGTTGCCTGTAGGTCAATTTCTGGTTCCATTTCTGACTTTGACATGGTTTCGACAGACTTTTGTTGTTGGGCCATACCTCTAGTGACGATGCATATAGGTTTTATAAAGCTCTCACTTTTATTAAGGTATTGTTTTTTCTTGGATATGGAATGCACCACATCTCCAGCAATATCATTTCCCAGTATTAAAGAAACGCCTTTAAACGGAAGTGATTTGTATACACCCACAACTACATTTCCAGTGAAGTACGCACTCTTCAGCTGTATTTGATGCAAAGGAACTTGTACATTTTTCCTTGATACACCTTGAATAGTAAGATCCTGTCCTGTATATGTCGATTGTGACGTAGGAACAGTATTCTCTAAAAGTAGTGAAACCTCAGCCCCTGTATCACGGAGTATTCTGATGTTCTTTTCACTAGTGACACCATTTATTATGGATGACACGGTACCTTCTTCAATGAATGGTAAACAATTGCTTGGTATCTCAGTATCGATGAGATCTGTATCCAAGTTATTTTTGTAAGAGGTATGTTTAGTACTCATGGTGGTTCTATCTGATATAGACTCCTTGGAGCTCAGATTAGAATTAGAATTATTGAAAACCATTGTCTCTATTTCAGGAACTATTTCTGGTTTCAAGTTTCCTAGATACGTGTGTTTTGTCAGGTTATCTGCATTAGCACTAGGTATCTCTGTTTGAGTTCTAATATCCTTCTTTACATTTACATGAGTTCTTTGTTTTGGCATTGCTACATACGATAAGACAACATTCTTTTTATTCGGGTTCCCATTCAATATCCAGCACTTTTCCTTAGTATGTCCAATTCGTTTACAATGGCTACAGGTTGGCTTGGAATTTGTTGGACCTTCATTGCTCTGCTGATGTCTCTTTGATTGATAGGATTCATTTGGATTCATGGTTTTCTTTTCTACCTTCATATCTCGATTCTGGAATTTAGATTTATCAACGGTTGTAAATTTATTGCTGGAATGGATAATAACATATTCGTCTGCCATCACTGCTGCTGTTTCTACTTGTTCTACACCTTTGTCTGCTAAATGTATTCTTACATCACCTCTGATGTTATTGTTAAAGTCTTCCATTAGCATAAGATTAGCTAATTTATCAAAGTCTTTGTTTACACCTTTGGATCGAATCCATCTTTCAAAATATTTCTTTTTCTGTCTTAGAAAATCAACATGGGATTGTTCCTGTTCTTTCTTAGACTCACGAAACACTTTTCTATATTTTTCAGGTGTTAGTGCATAACTTAGCAGTACTCTATTCTTGATCAGTTCATAATCATACAATTCCTCTTCAGTAAGACTTAATACAACATCAAGTGCCTTTCCTTTGTTCAGAGCTGAGCGTAGAAGTATAGCTTTCTTGCCCTCGGGAAATTGATAGTCTCTAGCGTTTCTCTCGAAAATCATGAAGAACTCTTCCACTGAATTATCTTCAAAAACTGGAATATGTTTCTTAAACTTATACAGTTCTGCATCTGCTTCAGAGCTTGCATTCGAATGATTTGACGTACGAGACCTTGCTATCTCAATTCTTTCTTGGCTTGCTATTTTCTCTCTTGCTATTTCTCTTTCCATCTCAATTCTCTTGTTTTCTCTTTCTCTTTCCATCTCTAATTCCATCTTTCTTAACTCAAGTTTAAATTTCAATTCTTCACTTAAGTCACCAGTTGTATGCTTTACTCTTTGTTTTATAGGAAAAGGTAATTCATCATCTGATTCATCATTAATGTTATCATTAGCAGTAGTTTCTTCAATAATTAGTGTACCTTGTTTTCTTAAACACTCAGTTACCTCTTGAAGTAATTTAGTTTTTGATGGCCTAGTTTCTGTGATAGAAATGCCCAATGATTTAGCCAATTCTTTTAGTTGTATCATCGACATTTTATTAAGCTGTTCTGAGGTTAGATCAAATATCTCTGGATCCAATGTAAGATTATTTGTGGCTTCCATTTTATATTATTAAAAGTTACTGTAAATCTTGTTAATAATACAATAAAAGTGTCCAACTTACTTTCTGTCCTTTGAATAATTCACTACACCACACAGTTCAGATTTGTCGCAACAAGGTCATAAAAATAATACCTTCTTAGAGTTACTTTGTTCGATAAGGTAATACACCAGATAATTTTCCAGGCTGAATAGTTAAGTTTTCCGATTCTCAATAGCAATGTTCAATTCAATCACAATCTTTAGTAAATTGTATATTGTTCATATTTTCCAACACAATCCATCCAAGTTACGAGTATGTATTACGGCAGTTGTAAATAGTTTGTGTAAATAGTATAACGATTCTTGAAGTAGAAGTAAATCCTCTAAACGTTTGTTAGTAAATCACTGACGAGCAAAACCCATTTTATTACAAGGCAATTTATTCACCATAATAAATTATGGATGAGACCTTCTATTTATATCACACAAGTATAATTATGATTTATAATGTTATTACGGCTAGAGCCCCCATTCAATTTATGAAAATAATAGTTATAGTATTGTTATTATTAGTGTGAGTATCCTTGTATTAGTGAAGATCTTATTATATCATTCTGAAGTTTATTTGTAGTTGTCTAGAGTATTCCTGATTCTTATAATCCCCTGGCAATTCACATAGCGTAGTTTTAGAGTTTACAGTTGATTTACTTCATGTATAATTATTTATGTGGCTCCTATTATACAGCAAGAACCTTGATGTTGAGTGGTAGTGTAGATTATTAATATAGTTGAATAAACATTACACATACACACATGTATATAACTTTGAAATATCGACGTTAACCAAGTTGTGTAGAAAGCAACGATAAATTTGATTTAATTTACAACATCAATCCAGTAGGAATCCAAATAATATTATATACACAATCAAGAAATACACATATTCCAATTAGTAATGAATATCCTCAATGAACATATAGCATTGTAGTTAATAGTAGAATAATAAATTTTCCATAATACAAATCAAATAGAAATGATACTCAGAGCGGAGAATATTAGATGTTATCCGAACGGCTGTACGCCAAGAACTGACTAAAAGTGTCGAATTGCGTAGAAATATATTACGGGTCAATCGTTGGAAAAACCAGACAGCCTAGTGACACGAGAATTTTAATCAAGCCCGCATGTTGACTACGTGATCAGATACTTTTTATTAAGAACAAGCAATATTGCTCTAACAAAATAAGGAGAGACCGGACGACCTTGACATGCTGTATTCGCGTGCACAGTTCATGTTTTTTTATCGAGGTTAATAAAAAACAATAATGCTCTAATTAGGTTAGGAAAAACCCGGGGAAAACCGTGAGCTGAGAAATATTTTGTATCGTTTAAACGCAATTCGCTTAAATGATTTAGTTGGTTTATTAACATTACAATGTAGGGAATTTACGTTTCGTAACACTATCTACCTATCTATCTATCTATTCACCTTAATATAAATGACTATTATGTATCTTATCTTTCAGCTCCATGGTCTATCAGCTGTTCTCAAGGCCTTCAGCTCTTGGGAAATGGCTTACGGCATTGAACAGTGCCGCATGGCTTGCGGTGGACATGGCTACATGTTAGCCAGTGGTTTGCCCAAACTTTACTCCAACGAGGTTCCAGCCTGCACATATGAAGGAGAAAATGTTGTTTTGTGTCTTCAAACTGCCAGGTATAAATCATAGCTGCCAACCCTCCCGTTTATTCCTGGATTCTCCAGTTTTTTATATCCTCACCAGGAAATTGCAGAACTTATACAAAAATCCCGGAAAATTGAGTTTCTAAATAATCACATTTATAAATAGGCCTAATCACTAATTAGAAGCCTTAACACGTGGTGCCACGATCATGGCTTAGTGTTAAATATACGTGTGAAGCCATAATCATGGCTTAGTGTTAAATATACGTGTGAAGCCATAATCATGGCTTAGTGTTAAATATACGTGTGAAGCCATAATCGTGGCTTCGCTTTGTTTCAACTACAGTGTGTATTTTCATTCGTTTTTTTTCCTTAAAAACTTACATATCTGAAAAGTTTATTGACTTCCGTCTCTTTTGGTAGAGAAAGTCGCCAAATTTTTTACATTCAATTTTCTTTGATTCGCAAAATGATCGAATGTGTTAGTGACTATTCCAAAAGCTACGATGGAATTGATGCATAATTTGAATTATATTTTAATGATTTTGATAGAATGCTAAAAAGTAAGAAGTGTATTGAAATCATATTTGTTTTATTTTAATGATTTAGTTTTCAAAATACTGAAATAGGTCAAATAGCCGGTGGCTAATTATCGTATTTATTTTAATTATTATTTAAATAAATTTGTATTGAAGTGTGTTTTTTTTGCGGGCCTAGGTTTAAACTAGTTTATTTTCATAATAATTTAATAAAAATGTAATAGTTAAACAACATTAAATATTTTTTTTTTTTATTTTTTTTTGAACTGGGTGGGTGCGCTCTAGGCTAGGTCTAGAATCTAGGTTCACTGAGTAGGGCAATGTACCCTTACTTACTTACTAATTTCTAAATATTACAGGAGACTCTAAAACTTACTAATATGCTTTTTTTATACTGTTCTTTAATTTAATTCATATATGTCTAAAATTTAAGTTTTTTTTTTTTATAATTTAAAAAAATTTTTACTACTTACCCTATATACTTGCATATAAGTCGCACTTTTTTAACCGAAAATTTTGACAAAAAGTAGGGGTGCGACTTATACACCAAACACTGTTTTTGAAAAGTTCAAAAAACATCACTACTCTGTCATAAAGTTTCCTACATAACCCGTATAGTTGACTGAAGTGATGTAGAAAACATCTAGGATATATATGCATGCGTAGGATATGCATGCGTAGGTCTATATTTTACATTTAGAAAACTTTCGTAGGTGTAAATATTACTATCTTTATATAACTGAATTTGAAATCGACAAATATTTTAGGTTTTTCAGACCACCACCCCCCCCCCCCCCCCCCACCTTACTCGCTTTTCTTTGAACTTTTGGACCAATTTTGTTTTGCCGAAACGTAGCTTAAGTTTAAAGGCGGCATTTTTTGGTAGGCTTATTGAACGCAAATTACAGTATGGAAAGAATGGTAAATGTGTGAAAGCCTTTCTAGGCCTATAATGTAGGTAGGCCAATAAGCTTAAGATGCGTTTTATAGGCAATAGCCTACTAATAAGGCACTGCTGAGCATTCCGCCGCGACATGTCTAGGCAATGTTTCAAAAACTACGATCGGCAGATGGACGCGTGAAATGTCAATAGTGTGTTTTATTTTTTTATTAGTTGCATGTAAAAGTTGAAAAAAAACACAGCTTACTATTTGTCAGTCGCGCAGACGCACTTGAAATCATTACAAACAATGTTAATGGTAATTAGGACACATGTATAGCGCGTCGTAAATGCCGGCGCTTCCCAGTCTCCAGTCTAGGCGACATTGAGTCTAATGACGTACTTCAAATACTTTTTTGTGTGTAGTGTTACTATTGGGATAGGAACTTGAGTAGGAAAAGGGACTTACATGAAGAAACAGATAACTTACTTTTCCATCTCACTAATGTCTGTAGACCTATTGATCGGTTTTTAAAAATAAATGAAGCACTGACTTTATTTGATTATGTTTGCCTTATGCACGATTAAAACCATTTTTTAAGGAAAGTTTCCTAATTAGGGTGAATATTTAGTAACTTTTATGATTTAAAGGTATGCATTTTTGAGATATTAAAAGTCAGTGTAACCCGGAAAGTCGGGGTGCGACTTATGCGCGGGTCTATGACAACATATAAGAGAAAAAAATCTTAAACTAAGGGTGCGACTTTTACGTGAGTATATACAGTAGTTTTATGTGTTTAATTCACTGATTAAAGTAATGAAAATATTTTTTTGAAATTTTTGTAAAAAGAAATTGACCTTTAGCCCTGTATTGATTACATTTTATATTCTAGATCTTAAACAATTCATATGTTTTTTCCAATTCCCCAAACTATAAGCTTTAATAAAATATATAGGTTTATATATCTAATGTAAAAATATATCATAAAAGAAAACAAAATAAAAGCAGAATCCTTTTTATCATTATATATATTGAAATAATGTTCAGTGACTTTTGCATATGTCTTCTCAACCTAGCATATGTCTTATCAACCTAGTAGAATCCTCTTCATCATTATATATATTGAAATATTGTTCAGTGACTTTTAAATATGTATGGCATAGGATGGGATTGGTTGAGTTATCAAAAAAATCTTAATTAATTTATTTCTTTTTAATTATAGTTTTCAAATGTGTGTTTTTGAAGGTAAATTTATATTTAACTAAACTAGTACAGACCAATATCTTTAAAAAAAATCTGATTAAAGATTTATTTTCTGTGGTCTGAAAAATAATTGAATTTGACCTTTAAAATGCACCAGATAGCACCATTTTAAATCCAGCTCCAAAAAAAAACAACTACCTGTCTAGGCGCTTCGCAGCGTCAATTTGCCGCTTCACTAAAAAAATCCAGTTTTTCCTATCAGGAAAGTTGGCAGCTATGATAAATGCATTACAAAAATATGTATGTTCTTTTACTAATATTCCAGAGGACATATTTTGGACCTTTGTCTGTCCATTCACTGTTCATAGGATATATTTTAGACCAGGGGGACATTAATTTGGATGCAAAAAAAAAATGTTTTTTTTATTATTCCAGACATAAATATTATACGTTGCTTTCAAATAAATTATCCTTGAGTACTGCAATCATAATAATAATTCTAAAGTGCTGCAATCAAAATAATAATCCTAAAGTACTGCAATCAAAATAAAAATCCTAAAGTGCTGCAATCAAAATGATAATCCTAAAGTACTGCAATCTAATTAATAATCCTAAAGTGCTGCAATCAAACTAATAATTTTAAAGTGCTGTAATCTAATTAATAATTAAAAAGTCTTGATGTGAAAGGAATTGTGCTGAAAGTGCCCAGGTAAGACAATGTACTTAAACAGTTTCTTTTTCTTTTAGGTTCCTTGTGAAGTGTCAGGATGCCGCTAATAACGGGGAACAGGTTCCCTCATTTCTAAGTTACCTGAAGAAGCCCAAGAATGTTAAGAGTAATATGTCAGAAAAAATTGAGCTGGTTCTATTGATTGAGGCCTACGAGCACAGAGCTAGCAGGTAGTCATTCACAGGTCAAGCCTTTTAGTTTAAAGAAGTGAATAGGCTACATTATACGAGACCCTTGTTATGACTTCGTTTCTTTTAACTGAATGCAAAATTTTTATGTTCTTTTGTTAAAGCTGTAGATTTATTGTTTTTTTAAAATCTTTAATAGAATGATTTCTGAGGCGACTCAGAGGATGCATGGTCAGTTAGCGCAAAGAATTAAACCTGCAGTAGCTTGGAATAATTCTTCACAGATGTTGATGGAAGCTTCATTGGTTAGTAAATAATATCTGGCTCTTTTATTTATTTTTTTATTTGCATACTGTGTGCTTTGGAATTAGCACAACTCAGTTTATGTGCTGTTCGGATGTAAAAATAAATTTCACTAGGAGTCCAACACATCATAATTGCACACTGTTCTGAAAGCAAATCCACAACTGCATTAGTGAACTGTCCACACTGTCTAAATTTTCTCAGTAAACTTCTACATATTTTTTGTTTTTCTTGTAATTTTCAAGTAAATTTATTAATTTACAGTTCCAAAAAAAGTCCACAAGAAAAGGTTTTTAAGAAAATAGGTAGAAAGATTCTAGTTAGTGAGAAAACAGCATGTTAGTGGGAAAACAGCATGTTAGTGGGAAAACAGCATGTTAGTGGGAAAACAGCAAGTTTGTCCTGAATATGACTTGTAAACCATCAACTAAGAAAAAAGTTTTCTTTTAAGAGAACTTGAATTTAGTTAGGAGGACTTGCATTACAAACAATAACATCCTCCATCACTCTTTTCTCTGCATAATCTTAGTAGACACTTGACTCTTTCTAGCTGGATAAATGAAGATAGTTTAATTACTTTTAAAATTGTTTTTTGTATTTATATACATGGTTTTATGTAGAATAATATATTTATTTTATTTTAAAATTTAAAACAAACTGTCAGAATTATAGGATTTTTTTTAATAGAAAAAAGGATTCATAATTTTCCTTTTATTTCTTTGTAAAACAATATGTTAGGTCCCAGGTTCTGGATGCATATAGAAGTTTCATATAGATGTTTCATATAGAAGTTTCATATAGAAGTTTCATATAGAAGTTTCACTACTTATATATTGATACCCTAAGGCACAAACCAGTCTAAAACTGCAAATTTTTTTAGGTGAATCAAAAACTGCATGTATTGTGTAAATTAAACAGAGCTGGTTGTTCACAATGACATTGTAGAAAATCTATTGGAAGATTCTGTCAGATTTCTTTACACAACACAGGATGTGGGGTTGGGGGGGGGATTTCTTATGGAAGATTTTGTTACCAAAAGCAATCTTTTCAAGATTTCCTACTTCGTCGGTTTGCTCCCCACTCTATCAATATATTATAATGTATGATATATGAGAAATTTTTTTTTTTAAATATAATAACTATGTGCCCACATATTTCATTTTCAGGCCTTCGGTCATGCCTTTGTGGTTCGTTCCTTCATAGAGACCGTACGGTCGACACGTTTTGAGCCATCTCTGGCCACTGTTATGGTTCAGCTATGTGAACTTTATGCACTGAATGGAATCAACAAATATTCAGGGCAATTTGCAAAGGTAATGTTTTAAAAAGGCTTTTATATGTTTGCAGACCTGCCTACTCTCCCGCATTGTGCGGGAGTTCTACCCAATTGAACCCGGTTTTCCGCTTTTACGCACACCTTTAAAATTCTTCCGCTTTTTTGTTCCCCGCCTATGGATTTTTTTTCCGCAAATTGTTAATTTTTTTTTCCGATCGATATTTTTCCGACATTTGCGAAAAATGCGAATCTTTTTC
Source organism: Anisus vortex (assembly GCA_949126835.1). NCBI lineage: Eukaryota > Metazoa > Mollusca > Gastropoda > Planorbidae > Anisus > Anisus vortex. The sequence continues at coordinate 31,891,664 of OX421495.1, forward strand.
TGTCAAAATTCGGAAGTCAGAACTTAAATTTATTTGCATGGACATGCGCAGTATACACACTTCCCTTTATTTTACCAATGAATCGGCCAAAAAATGGCAGCACTTTCACTTTCTGGTCTGTGCCGACCCAAAAAATTCGGCAGATAAAAACTACGATAAAATAGCGATTTCCAATCCAATGTCTTATAATAAATATAGTTACTTCCTTTTACTAATACTAATAAATAATCTTCCGCTTTTCGCTCTTCTGTTCTTTTTTTTTTTAAATTTATTTTTACAACGATGCTATCTATTGTATTGAAATGGAATAAGCTAGGTCATCTGGCTTACGTTATAAATCAGTTAGGAGCCTTTTTAAGGCATGCTAATGCTATGTGACTCAGAATATAATTTTGCAACTACATATGAAAGTATAAGACTGTTAGTTTTAAGTTTAGATTTTTAGTCGGAAAGCTGATCCGAAGATTCAGCCATTGACTATGTCATACTCAAACACTGTTATTTTGCCATAAGTTAGGCTATATTGGGAGAATTTTTTTTTTTTCAAAAGCCCTAAATAACTGAAACCTCATGTAAATATAATAATAAATAGTAAGTTTTCTATAAGATAAATAAAATATAAAATGGATATTATTAAATTCCATTATAATTTTAAAAAAAAAATGAAAATTAATATGTGCCTTTGAACAGTGGAGTTTGGCTATATTGGGAGAATTTTTTTTTTTTCAAAAGCCCTAAATAACTGAAACCTCATGTAAATATAATAATAAATAGTAAGTTTTCTATAAGATAAATAAAATATAAAATGGATATTATTAAAATGACTTTTTCTGTCATATGTGCTCCTCCTCCTATAAACTTAGAGAGGAGACAATTTCTGAGTTTTACAAGTCTGTAAGACTTTATTTTTGTAAAGTCAGTGAATACTTGGTGCAAAACCTGCCCTTGGATGACCAAGTCCTTGTCAATTCAGTTGTAGTCAACCTTCATGAAAGAAAGAACATAACGTCTTCCCTTCTAAATTACTTCTTAGATAGGTTTCCAATGCTGATAGGGGATGCTGACAGGGATGTTATCCTTGAGCAGTTCGCCAAGCTGAAGAGTACTGACTTGGATCTGCCAGTAAATGAACGGGTTGATCACAGCTGGACAAAGTTGTCCTCCGAGTATACCCAACTCTCTAGTCATGAAAGGGATACTCACAATTCCCCACTCTAGCGCGCCTTGTGAACGTATTTTTTCAATGGTCAAGAAGACCTGCACTGACCATTGCATTTGGAATGATGTTATTTCATGTAGATTAAATATTATCATATATTATGCTGCAATTCTGTGTTTCTTTGTAACTAAGATAAAAATAGTTTGTGTATAATTATAATTATATTATTATGTATTTTTGTTATGCTGCTCTAAATCTCCCTCATCAGTTGGAAAATCTCCCACATAACTAGCCTCTGTCTTCCTCATGGGTCCAGTGGGGGGTAGGCAAGTCTGTGTTTGGAGGAAATTTGGAGGATGGGTGAGGTTAGTTTAGGAAACCTTATAATTGTTTAGGTTTGGATTTTATTGCATAAAAATGAAGAATAAAATACCGTATATACTCACGTATAAGTCGCACCGGTGGATAAGTCACACCTCTAGTTGAAGATTATTTTTCTTTTATGTTGTCATTGACCTGCGTATAAGTCGCACCCTGACTTTCAGAAGTTATACTGCCTTTTAACTTCTCCAAAATGCATACCTTTGAAACATAAAAGCTACTAAATATTCACCATATTTGGGAGGCTTTCCTTAAAAATAGTTTCAATAATCAAATAAAGGCAGCGCTTCATTTATTTTAAACAATCGATCAATACAGCCATTAGTCATTTGAGAAAGTAAGGTAGCCGATCTGTTTCTTCATTTAAGTCACTGTCATTACTCAAGTTTCTATCCCTATAGTCACACTATATTATGGTGGGCTGACACACAAAAAAATCTTTTGAAGTGACGGCTTTCTAGACATGTGGACTCTTTCCTTGGTCCTAACGGGGTCTCCACAGCAATATGAAGAAGAAGAACGGCGCCGGTATCAACGATACACGTGCCCTTATTACCATTAACATTGTTTGTAATGATTTCAAACGCAACTGTGTGACCGACAATAAGCTGTGTTGTGTTTTTTTTCAACTCTTACATGCTACTAATGAAAAATGAAACACACTATGGCCTAGGCCATAGGTCCTAAATAAAACGCATCTTAAGATATTAGTCTAAAACATTATATATATCTACATTATAGGCCTAAAAGGATTTTCACATATTTACGATTCTTTCCATACAGTAATTTGCGTTCAATAAGCCTAAGAAATATAAATAAACAGGAATGTGGGGTGGGGAAGGGGGGGGGGACTGAAAAACCTAAAATATTTGTCAATTTCAGTTATATAACGATAGTATATTTACACCTACGAAAATTTTCTTAACGTAAAATGTAGGCCTACGCATATTGTAGTAATTCTACATCACTACAGTCAACTATATGAGTTGTGTAGGAAACTGTATGACAGAGTAGTTATGTTTTCACTTTTCAAAAACAGTGTCGGGTGTATAAGCACTCCTACTTTTTGTCAAAATTTTTGGTAAAAAAGTGCGACTTATATGCGAGTACCACGGTACATATGAATATTGCAAACTATGCTTGCTTCACCATGATTTTAGTTTAAAATATATTTTGTGTTCTAGGGTGGATACCTGAGTGACCAGCAACTTGAAATCATTGAAAGGCGAGTGTATGAGCTGCTGGCAGCCTTGAAGCCCAATGCTGTAGCCCTTGTGGATGCCTTTGACTTCCCAGACTGTGTGCTCGACAGTGACCTGGGACGCTACGATGGCAATGTATATGAAGCTCTCATGCAATATGCTGAGCGCTCCAAGCTGAATGAGTCTGAAGTGAGCATCTCTTGTTTATACACTTGCTTTGCATAAAATTCACCTAGGTCTATAAATGATCTTTTTGATTATACAAGTTTTAAGCCTTATCTTGTTTTATTGATCTTAACTCATTTGCTACTAACCTACTTTCCAAAGACACCCGGGAAAAATACTAGCCAAAGGGAAGGAACTCCGTATTAAATTTAGTAAATTATTTTTAAATATTTTGTTTTAATGACTAAATATTCCTTAAAGTGAATAAAAATTACATCATAAAATAGATAAATATCTTAGCTTTCTGGAAATGTATACTTTTATACATAAAAAATGCCGAATTATCGGTAGAATCATTCGCTGAGTGTTGAGACCCTATGATTTGGCTAAATATTTTTCTCTAGGCCTAGCGTCAAAGTCCGAAAAAGTATAATAAAGCCCAAAAATCGAGTTGAAATGGAAATTTATCTAAGTCTATATCGGCAGCATCCTTATTATCAGAACTGTTGTTAAATGTTATATTCGGATGTATAGAGCTATCGATTAATAAAGTAAAAAATGAAAGACGAAGGCTATAAAAAAAGTTTTACAAGACGAAAGGCAAGTAAAAAATACCCGATTTTTTTACGCGCATAGCAAAAAAACGAAACTAGATAAAAACATCCGGTTTTTATTAACAAAACAGACTATATTCCTACTTTTTAAAAGCAGTGTTTGCAGTAAAATAAAACCCCAGAACGCATGTCGAAAAAAAATCAAGAAACGACAATTTTAGTCACACACGTGGCGGCCGCGTTTGGGCGCATTAGTACGGAGGGGGGTATGTCGCATTCAGTCGCGGTAGTAGCAAATGAGGAAAAAAACTCTTCAATTTTTATAATTTAAAGTCCATCATTAGATATTGGTTTAGCTGCATACAAATTTCAATGTTGATCCAGTGTTTATATGCAAGTAATCCCCTGTGTGGGTATTCGGGTCTTGTAAATGACCAGGTGAAAGAATAACCCCATTGCTAAGTCTTACTTGCATGTCGTAAAAGGCAACTAATAGTGGGTTGTACATTGGCTATAACCCGGGCACATAAAACTTGTACCCCCTTTGGGGTGCCGTTCGACAGAGGTCCAGATTGCACTACCCTGGATAGAGGTTTTGCGCAGCTCCTGCTGGGGGGCTCTGGTGTTGGTAGTATGGAGATGAGTGGGTGTAAAGTCGTGAAGGGGCCTGGATCCAGGATGTGACAATTCCACAGAGTATTCCCAGAATCTAAAAAACTAAATGGCACAACTGAGTGTCATAACCATTTGGAGAGCTCTGTGGATGCAGAGATTGGACCATAGACCAGCCCCACCTCACCACAACTCAGCCCTGACTCAATGCTGCCCGATTTTTGGAGTACCACTCACAGGTTCTGGGTGCAGAACCGAAAACTCTCTTGAACTGCGGGATTGGAAAAAAGCCATAGAGGAAAACCCAAATTAACAATGACAGTGTGTCTGACATTGACTGCAAGAGAGCAAACTGCTCTGCAGGCTGGTTAATGGAAGAGAATATTATTATGCAAGTAATTAATTATGTATTCAAATGAATCTTGAATCCTTATATTGCTAATTAAAGACGACTGACTGTTCACTGTACAGGTTCATGAAGCATTCTACAAGTACCAGAAACCTTTTGTTGACTCAATGAAGTCTGCACTTCAATCTAAACTGTAAAGTGTACAATGTTCATAGAGTGACTGTTATAATTTGCCCAGTGAAAAATTTGGCTCAAGAAAAAACAAATTGTTGAAACTTTTATGTTTGTGTAAAAAGTATCGGTTTAGTATTTTTAACATTTTATTATTTTGATACCATACTCAGTTATTGAGACTTTTTATTTTTGCTTAATATCAGCTGTGCTGTACATGTAAGTGTGATAACCAAAGGGCAACTAGCTCCTGAATGTAACCGTATCAAAATGTAGAATAGTGACCAATTCACTTACATGAAACCATTGCTTATATTTTACATTCACATTCTTAAATGAAGAAAAACAAAACAATTTCTACTAGCCAGACCCCTTTTTGATCTACTTCAGTCAGTTTTATATTTAGTTGGGATAAATAGGAAATATTTGTAAAAAATATTTTAACATAAATTTGCATAAACATGAGTCTATTTAAATGTAAACCAGAAAGTGTAAATAATACTGATTGTGAAAAGCGTTATTACCAGTCAAAACTTAAGCAACCATTCAGTTTGCATTTCTATTCTTTCGATCTGTTCATTTGAACCTTTTTTCTAATTTGACTCAATGAAAGTAAAATTAAAATATAGAGATACCCCGGTATAGGTTTCTTTTGTTAAGATTGTACTTAATACAAGCTTATATTTTGTCCTTTAGTTGAAAGAATGTGGTTTTGTTTTTAAATCCACCATACTATATCATTTTTGTTCATTAAGACAGTAATAATTAAAAGCATTTCATTAACATATTATATTCTTGAAAATAAAATTTTGAAAAAGAAGGCCCCAAGGCAGCTAGCTACTAAGGGAATATTTTGGCTGCAGTCATTCACTATAGAAAATTTTGTTGTCATAATCAGAATTAAATTATTAAAGAATCAATAATATCTCAATAATGTTTTTTTAATCTTATAATTTATGTCATGAAATATAGTCTAGACTCAAATTTTCTATAATTTATTTGCCAAATTTTTTTTTTTTTTATAAATTTTTTTTTCTTTAAAAACAATTTAGTATCTGACTAAATCTTAGCTTCTCTTGTTTGCTTCTCATTTTATTCCCTTGAACATTTTAGTGTTGCCATTTAAAAAAAAAAAGATTGAGATAATATTATAAATGTAAATTTTGATGAAAATTGTTTTTTTTGGTGTGTTGTTTCAAGTTTTCATTTTCCTTTTTTTTTTGGTGTGTTGTTTCAAGTTTTTTTTGGTGTGTTGTTTCAAGTTTTTTTTGGTGTGTTGTTTCAAGTTTTTTTTGGTGTGTTGTTTCAAGTTTTTTTTGGTGTGTTGTTTCAAGTTTTTTTTGGTGTGTTGTTTCAAGTTTTTTTTGGTGTGTTGTTTCAAGTTTTTTTTGGTGTGTTGTTTCAAGTTTTTTTTGGTGTGTTGTTTCAAGTTTTTTTTTGGTGTGTTGTTTCAAGTTTTTTTGTGTGTGTTGTTCCAAGTTTTTTTTGGTTTGTTGTTTCAAGTTTTTGTTGGTGTGTTGTGGCAAGTTTGTTTTGTTTTTGTTGGTGTGCTTTTTAAATTTGTGTGTGTGTTGTTTCAAGTTTTTTTTTTGTGTTGTTACTATATGCAAGTAATCCTCCGTGTGGGTATTCGGGTCATGTAAATGACCAGGTGAAAGAATAACCCCATTGCTAAGTCTTACTTGCATGTCGTAAAAGGCGACTAATAGTGGGTTGTACATTAGCTATAACCCGGGCACATAAAACTTGTACCCCCCCCCCCCCTTTGTGGTGCCGCTCGACAGAGGTCCAGATTGCACGACTCTGGATAGAGGTTTTGCGCGGCTCTTGCTGGGGGGCTCTGGTGTATGGAGATGGGTGGATGTAAAGTCGTGAAGGGGCCTGGATCCAGGATGTGACAATTCCACAGAATATTCCCAGAATCTAAAAAACTAAATGGCACAACTGATGTCATAACCATTTGGAGAGCTCTATGGATGCAGAGATTGGACCATAGACCAGCCCCACCACAACTCAACCCTGTTGTTTCAAGTTTTTTTTTGGTGTGGTGTCTTAAGTTTTTTGTTCTTTTTTTGTGGTGTAATGTTTCAAGAAAAAATCCTTGTCTCTACCATAATTCGCATTCCGGACATCCGGTATGCAGCCGCACGCACTCCATTTCCATGCACCATTGTCTATTAATATAGTACAGCGCTTCTACCCATGCTAGTCACATCCATGCACTCTTAGGCTGTCGTTATGTTTAAGGTGAAGTACAAACAAATCTTCGTCTCTAAATCGACTCTTCGTTTTTAATTCCATAATATCTGAGGCCAAACATTCTATGGTTTAGACTTGACTTCTGACGCTACAGTTTTGAAAGAGCAAACTCCTTTAGATTTCTTATTTGTGCCCTTTCACACTGGCAACCCGGAGAAGAGATTGAGATGAAGAAGAAAGCACTGTTGACGAAACACGTTTAGGAATATGTTATTGAACAGCCTGTCTACAGTTTTCAATGCACTTGTACAAAAGCGACTGACGTTTCATGTCAATATTGTTATGTATCCTAGGGAGCCAGTGGAGATCTGAGGTAATGTGATGATTATACGTCTTAATCCGTACAGGTTTTGACTTTCCTGTCGTCTCTGTCGCTGGGTTCATGGCAGACAGCCAACTCACCTGTTACAGTTACAGTAATCCGGCATGATTGGATAAGGGCAGTGGTTCTCAATCTGTGGATCTTGATTCCTTTGGTGATCGAACGACCTTTTCATATGGGTCGTCTGAGACCATCGGAAAACACATATTTTCGATGTGGTCTTATGAACCGAGACACCACCAATCTATCAGACTTCAAGCGGGCCCGCCCACTTGCAGATACGCTCACATTTGAGAGGCGGACTAGTCACACATGTGGAGAGGCGGACTAGTCACACATGTGGAGAGTGGACTAGTCACACATGTGGAGAAACGAACCGGTCACACATGTGGAGAAACGAACCGGTCACACATGTGGAGAGGCGGACTAGTCACACATGTGGAGAGGCGGACTAGTCACACATGTGGAGAGGCGGACTAGTCACACATATGGTGAGTGGATTAGTCACACATGTGGAGAGGCGGACTAGTCACACCTGTGGAGAGTGGACTAGTCACACATGTGGAGAACGAACTGGTCACACATGTGGAGAAGCGAACCACTCACACATGTTGAGAAGCAAACCGGTCACACATGTGGAGAGGCGGACTAGTCATGCATGTGGAGAAACGAACCGGTCACACATGTGGAGAAACGAACCGGTCACACATGTGGAGAGGCGGACTAGTCACACCTGTTGAGAGTGGACTAGTCACACATGTGGAGAAACGAACTGGTCACAAATGTGGAGAAGCGAACTGGTCACACATGTGGAGAAGCGAACCGCTCACACATGAGGAGAAGCAAACCGGTCACACATGTGGAGAGGTGGACTAGTCACATATACGGAGAGATGAACCAGTCACACACGTGGAATGTGGAGAGGTATTATGCTGACTATTTTATTTCTGGAAAAACAATGACATCTAATAGCGTTCATAGATAAGTGCAGTTAACTTCAGTTAAGACACATGATCAAATATAAAAGCCCAGAAAAATCTGTGTGTGTATCGGAACGCTTAGCGACTTGGTTTTGAGAGTAAGGTACCTGGGGATATTAAGGCCCACCTAACAGACTTTTCGTTATCTAAACCATAAAATATTACTTTAGAAAAATATTTTTGAGTGCTGCTTAAGATTAATCATTTCTCAATGTAAACATGCTATTTGTTTATTGAGATATTAGTTATAACTAAAGTTATTCAGATTTTTGTAACATGCCCTCAATGGGCCTTATTACCGTCATCTTATCTTATCTTATCTTATACAACACAATAACCGCCAAGTGTGGGAACAAGAACGTGAAAATGTTGATAATCCTCGAGACTCCTTGATGTGATAACAAATTTCACAGTTGCTAATGCAACGAGGCTGTCACCATTGTGATCTCTCATTCCGAGCCACGTGGTTTCTTGCAGGATCCAGTCTCGTAAGCTTTGTATCAGTTACTGCGAGAGCTTACTGCACTGTGTTGGAGTGGTTCTCTATTAATATTGCCCCTGCATCAGGCGTTTATGATGATCCAGATTGCGACACTAATATTACGGTGGTGTTTCTTTTAGCTCGATTGTCTTTTCTTAATGGTTCCAGATTTAAAGGATCATTATCTTATGTTATCTTATTTATTACAGACTCTCCTTCTATAAAGAAGATTATTACGTCCTACGCTCATCCGTGGTCCGAATCTAGTCTTGCATTTTTATTGATGTTTTAAATGTTGTTAAGTTACTGGTTTTCCTGGTTTGTTCAGACAACCCATTCCATGCCCGAATGCCACTCAGGAAGAAAGAGTACTTATATGCATTTGTTCTCGCATAAGGTACAAGGAAAGGGTTTTTGTCTTTATGTCATAGGCGGGTAATAAGTCCCATGTAATAAATACTATAAAAAATAAAGAAATAATAAACACAATACTTGTGAAACTGTATTTATTTAATGTTTAGATAAACATATCTTACATTTACAAAATAAAAAATATCATATATTTAAAAATAAGCCATTTTGTGATACCATATTTAATTTCATTAAAAATAATAATAAAAAAGTAGGCTAATTTAAATCCTCAATTTAAGTGATTTTGTCGTGTTTTACAAGGAATTTTATTTTTATGGCAGCTTCTTTTTATGGCAAACCATATTGCAAAGCTTAGAGTGCATTCTGCATTTGATTTTGCTGTTCAATTAGCTCTAGATTTTCGAGTTGCCATTTACTTATGTCACTATTTGAAAACTGAAAATAGAAAAAAAATTACTTTATTCATTAGATACTATATTAAATAGTCTATAATAATATTAAGATGTGAGCTTGATCCATTTCATTTATATATTTAAGTTAAATGCTCATTAAAAAAATATGCACAAAGAAAATTAAATTTAAAGAAAATAGAGACGTTTTTATAAATAAAGTTAATGGGCCTTATTACCCGATTTCTCGTGGGCCTTATTACCCGCTTTGGACCTGCGCCACCTATAAAGATAAAATGTTTTTTTCTTTGAATATTTGTATCAAAATTACATGTTGAGTATTGCTAACTAATAAATTATAAATGCTAATACGTGCAGTTTAAACAAATAAAAGCATTATGGATTATTTAAAAATGAAAAAATACGCACCTTTAAAATTAAACTTAAGCAAATCTTGACAGACCCAACGAACCTATCTTGCTACGGTGAAAATACGGTAAAGTAAGGCAGACTTTTTTTTCTGCCAGTGATCAATCCATATAATTATAACATTTTAATGCAGAAAAAAAGTTTCTCATTCAATATTTTCCTTTAGTTCAGACAAGTGTAGGGTTGCCAGACGTCCGGCAAAAGGAGGACATGTCCTCCTTTTTAGCCCTGTGTCCTCCGTCTGGCAGGCAAAGCTAAAAACACTTAAAATGTCCGGCTTTTGTACGGCAAAGTTTTTTTTAAATCTTTAGTGCACTTTTCATGTTCTGTCAATAAGTGGCTGGGTCTGGTATTGAAGCAAAACACTGGAGTTCACTGGAGCTGCTCAAATGCGAGGTGCTTTTCAGAATTACTAAAACATTTTGACCATTTTCCTGTGTACCTGGACACAATGATAATGTGGAAAGAGTGTTCTCATTGATAAACGCTCAATGGACAAAGTAAAGAAACATACTCTCGATAGACTATGTCAAGAGCATCATTCTTACAAAGTAAAACTTGAAAAATTCCACAAGCAAACAGTTTAATATATTGTGCTAGCTAAAAGTTGACTCGTCAGAGAAATATTATGTTGTATAATTAAGAAAGATGATACTGTATTAACTGTAGAATTGTCTGTTTAATTTACAATTAATATAGTATTGTTGCATTTTGAAAACAAACTCAATTGAATTTAGACTATATTAAATTATTTTTTTTACAATACTTTTCTTGGTTAATTTACAAATAGATAGACCTAGTTATTGGCAACCATTGTAGTAAAATTGTACTAATTGCTGGTTAAATCCGCATTCAATTAAAAAAATTACAATGATTTAAATGAATCTCTCAATGTGTCCTCCTTTTGGTACCCATGTGTCCTCCTTTGTCCTCCTTTTTGTCTCTCTATGTCCTCCTTTTGGTACCCATGTATCTGGCAACCCTAGACAAGTGGGCCTTATCACCCGCTGGGCCTTAATACCCCCAGGCACCTTATAGACAGATGACGCAATATCAAATCTATAATAAGAGGACCGCTTGCGCTATTTTTAGAGCTCAATGAATCGTGTTTTTTGGTGCGCAGCAAATAAAGCGTGATGCAAATACTTCTGCTGTATGCCACGTTTAAAACTCAATAATCGTGTTTTCGGTGCGCATCAAATAACGTAAAGACTATACCGCTGTATGCAATTTTCTATTTTAATCTTAAATTACTGTTCTAATCTTATATAGATAACAGACGATCCTTCTTTAAAGTATTATTCGACAATTTCTACATGAGAAATAATGAAACGAAGAAATTGAAAAATTAAAACATTTACTTTTACAAGTACATTTATTTAATAGTTTTAATTTACATCTATTCTTCGGCATTTTACGTCTCTAATATTCCTTTAAATTCTCCGACAATAACTGGCAACTGGGATAAGTATAGTTTATAGATTTCCATTTATAAAATCAAAGGGAATTAAGAAACGCTAGGTCTATAATTCCGTTTGTGATCGTAAATTCCGAAACAAAAGCTTACGAGTCATCAAATAGCAGAAATATGAAAGCAAGCGGTCCATCTTATTACAGTCTTTGAAAATATCTAAACTATATAAATATGCACTGAGGGCCTACGTGTGTATGTCTACATTTTTATGTATAAGGCCCCTAACTTTGGCTGTTTCGGCTTAATTTTTTTTAAATGGCATAGCGATTAGGTTTTAAGAGTATGTAAATCCTGCTTTGAAAAATGAAAGCAGATTACGTTCAACCTTAGCATTTTAAATAGGTCTCTGCCTAAATAAATCATCTTCGTTTCTGTCTGTCTGCCTCACTTACACATACATACACACAAACACACGCAAACATAGCCTACAAACATATATGCAAGATTAGAACAAAACATACTTTTTAGAAAATTTAAAACGTCTATTATTAATAAAACCTCTAAAATTCGATCCCTTACTCTATACTTTATCATCTCTTTTATCTATCAATTTAGCAAATATATAAATAGAAGCCTTTTTTTTATTAATACATGTAGGTCTTTATATAGTGAATTTCTAATAGTTCCTTTCACCCAATCTTTTCTCCATAAACTTTGACCATTCTTTGAAATTTTTGTACAGAAATTAAAAACTTAAAACATTTAGGTTTTCTAATTTTGTAGAACAAAGTATTTAGAAAGAGTAATAATATAAGATAGCTTTACAACTGTATTTAGAATTATCAACTTATTATACCCTAATCCCCATTTTCCCTACATGGAATGAAAATTGATTTTGAAATAAAGGGGGGTTTATTGGATGAATAGTACAGATATTCAAAACATTTAGAAGGGAAACACAACAGTTTAGGAACAATAATAACTTGGTATAAAAATGAATATTGTTGTTCATGTACAAATTTTAGCCAACGGCATATATTAGTCTTGCTCCCCCCCCCCCCCACCCATTTCCCTATGTTTATAATGACTGGCCTCAAGTGAGTAGTGGTAAAGTATCCCCGTTAGACCAATTTGATCCATAGGGTTAGTAAAGCATTGTCAAAAGTTTCTGTGGCCACGGCATACTAGGAGATTGTGTGACCAGCACAAAGCCCACAACGTCCGGTCTCCTTCACTTTACCCTAATGTATATCAGGTACCCATCAGAGCTCGGTAGGCTTAGAGCCAGGAACAAACCCTAGCCTTTTTTTTCAGGATTCATACTTATAACCTTGGGTACGTCAGCCGAACGCTCGAGCTCACAAAAAGTTTTGATAATGTCTGGTATCAAACTAATTGTGATAAATATGACACCAATGGTAATAATGTATTACACCAAAGGTGACAGCAATAATGATAATGTAATCATTATGCTTTTGAGAAATATCAATCCAAAGATTGTCTTTGCAACGGCTATTAATTCATTGCAAAGGAAATATATCGCAATTTAGACACTTCACAAATCTTCTCAGAATGCAGCAAAGCTGAAAGCTTTTTAATCCAAATTTATCAACTTTGTTCCTCAACACTAATCACTACCCTAATATCTATGACGTCAACAATTTCCAATAATTCTGCTTTTGTGATAGCAATTAATAAATTTTAATAACAGACATTCGAACAAGTTGAAGTTTTCATCTATGGTCAACTTTTGTCGCTTTTTAAGCCGAAAAGACCCAAACATGTAGAAAATAACACTCAACAGACAACTAGGCCATACATATGGAGACCAAGAAAATACATTTAATATTGCTTTTAAGGAAAAGTTTCATCTGAATTTATTGCACAGAAAAAAAGACAGTTAACTCAATAGCTACCATGGCATTTTCCCCCGTATGGATCGTATGGCCAGCCCGTTTTCATGACCTTCTTTTTTTACCTAGGCCCAACGCAATCAAAGCTTTTTTTACAGCTTTTATTATGAATGAAGCCCTAAGTGTTACATTTCAAAATAAACAGAAATAAAAGCGTATCTACAATATGCTAAAAGAAAATTATTAAATTCTAGAATAAAAGTGATAGTAAAGGTGAAAGTAAGAATGTTGTTTTAGAAACAAAGACAAACAAATAAGAAATATTCAACTTACAATCTAATATCTCCGAAAATAATAATCTGAATAAAAAAGAAACTTTGCGATTCTATTTAGAATTCTATTATAAACACTCGCTTCAAATTTCATTAATTTTTGTTCACAAATGACAAAGATAAACACACAAAACTAGACACAAGTACAGTAACAATACTGAGAGAAAAAAATGGAAAATTAAACCAGACATCGCAAATAAATCACTTTTAAACACAAAAAACATTTTTTCCAGTTAATATTAACATTTGAAAAGAACGAATACGGAAGCAGACGATTCAAAACAAGGAAGTTAGTTTATTATTTCTAAATCTTGGATTAGATTTGGACAAAATAAATATATAAGGGTTTCTGAGCCGCAAAATGCGGCTCGTGATCTTGCGGCACGGCTGGCTTGAGCCGCAAACCATGTTTTATGTTTTATTTATCTTAGTAATTCGATAAAAATGTAAATATCACCAATTAGAATCGTCATTTCTTAAATGTAAAACCATGAATTAGGACCACTTTACTTCCAGCTCCTGTTTCCCGACTTTTGAAAAAGCAAAACAAATATACAAACACAATTCAAATAATAATAAAAACACGTAAAACAAACTTCTTTAACCCCGTGGTTTCCCCTCGGGCTATTTCTAGTCTTCTATATAATAATTACCCAAAGAAATGTATCTATCTGTCTGTGTAGCGGAACGCTTAGCGATTTGGTTTTGAGAGTACAGACCGATGACGCAATTAATTATTGTCTGTTCTACGCACTCACCACTAGCGTGAAACCATTTTATGTTTTGTTTTGTGTCGCAAGTGCGAAAATTAAGCACTAAATGACACCAGCACTGAAACCACCGACGTTTTACGTCATTTTAACAAGTGCAAATAAAGATCCGGTATTTTATTTAATAAATAAAAGTAAGGTTAAATATATCGAGTTGTTTGGTTGGTATAAACAAGTTCGGCCTAACCTGAATCACTTCTGGATCCCATAAATTATTAATCAAGTTTAAAGTTTGTATTTTGGGGATAGATATATCTATATCATATCATATATTATACTTGCGTTTAGTCAAGTAAATATTACAAGATTTAATGGATGCACGGGATGATGATGATGATGATCAGTCAGCACGCAGGCGCCGCTTATTCAGAGAGAGGAAGGAGAGATGGAAGGCTCGGCAAATGCCGAATGTCAAAATAAGAGGCGAGAATCTGAAACTTCCGATGAAACAAAAGCACGTCGAACTGCAGACGCCGAACGTCAAAATAAGAGGCGAGAGTCTGAAACTTCCGATGAAACAAAAGCACGTCGAATTGCAGATGCCGATCGTCAAAATAAGAGGCGAGAATCTGAAACTTCCGATGAAACAAAAGCACGTCGAATTGCAGATGCCGAACGTCAAAATAAGAGGCGAGAATCTGAAACTTCCGATCAAACAAAAGCACATCGAATTGCAAATGCCGAATGTCAACATAAGAGGCGAGAATCGGAAACGCCAGAGAAAACAAAAGCACGAAAAACTGCAGTTGCCAAATGTCAGCGTTTAGCACAAGTGCAACTAAACCATCAGATTCAAAAAGATGTTATTCACTTCAGAGAGAAATGCGTTGTTGCACAAAATTGCGGTCCAATGACGGAAATCTGCCAATTCTGTCAATCAAAAAACTTCAAGTCTGAGCTACCATCTGACAAAAAATTCACCAGTTGTTGCCGCAAAGGAAAAGTTAAGCTGCCCAAACCCAAGGTTGAAAACGATGTCGAGCTGGCTTATCCCGAGTTTCTTCGCCGACATCTGACTGACACAACTGGTCCAGATAGTAGACATTTTCGCGAGAACATAAGATCGTACAACAACGCAGTGTCATTCGCTTCAATGGGTGCCAAAATCATCGACGTACAAGGAAGACGTCCATACGTTTTCAAGATACATGGTCAGACGTACCACAAGACGTCTCATTTTCAGCCATTAACACCACAGGCACCACAATATGCCCAACTCTACGTACTGGACAGTACTCAAGCCACTAATTTTCGACATGAACATCCCGCAAATGGACAGTGCCTCCCACGTATTATGGATCAAATTGATTGTTTTTTTCGACAACACAATAGCATTGCGAAAAGTTATCAGATGATGCGAGAAGTAGAAACACAAGCATTAGAACAAGCAACACAGAGGGGAGATAAAATTCCTTTGGTGAATATGGTATTTTGGCGAGATCGTCACTCAGATCCACGGTGCTTCAACACATCAACGTTGAACGAAGTAGCTATGATATTTGTGAATGAAGATGGTGAACCTCCGTTTGAGCGTGACATTCGCATCTACCCGAGTAACCCCGCCGATCCTAAGCAAAATTTTATCAACATAAACATCTTGAGCCCCAACTTGGATCCAATGTCTTATGCACTCCTGTTCCCATACGGCGAACCTGGATGGCAACCGAACTGGAAGTGCGAAGCGTACGAAGGAGCAATACTTAATCGTGTGCGTACAAAAGTCAGCATGTTACAGTTCAAGGCAGCCCAAACAGCCATTGGTGATAACTTTAACCCAATTATGAGTGCTGGTAAATTAACCCAGCAATGGTTGGTAGATTCATATCTTCAGGTGGAAGCAAACAACTTAAACTATATTCGATTGAATCAACAATCATTATGAGCAGACTGCTATCAAGGGCTTGCCGATCACGTGGAGAATTTGGCTCTCAATGCAAACATAGCTGCTGGTATAGCAGTTATCCTGACTTCCAGTTTTGAAGGGTCACCCAGAAACATGCGTGAACGCTGCAACGATGCAATGTCCATTTTCGAAAAGTTTGGTACACCTGATTTCTTCATTACATTTACGGCTTACAATAACTGGCCAGAAATCACAGAGAATTTGCGTTCAGGTGAACAAACATCCGACCGTCCTGATTTGGTTGCCCGTGTTTTTGCCAATTGAAATCTTGCATGGCGTCTTTGGACAAGCAAAAGCCTTTGTGTACACTATTGAATTTCAAAAGCGGGGATTACCTCACGCTCATACTTTGGTGACCTTACGCTCCGAATATAAGTTTATAATCGGAGAGCAAATCGACCAATACGTCAGAAAAAGAAAATCCTTGCCTATATGATATAGTCACAAGATGTATGATGCATGGACCTTGAGGCAAAGACAATCCTTTCGCGCCTTGCATGGAAGATGGAGAATGCAAGAAACAGTTTCCAAAACAGTTCAATGACACGACAAAGCCGAATGATAATGGTTATCCGTTGTATCGGCGTCGCAGTACTGTCACAGCAACTGTAAGAGGAGTGATGTTGGGCAATCGTCACGTAGTGCCATACAGCCCATACCTACCACTGAAGTACAATGCACACATTAACGTATAAATTTGCACATCCCTGAAAGCTATAAAATATATCTACAAATACATCTCAAAGGGTTTGATTGTGCAAACATCGCAATCAGATCAGACGGCGAGTAAGAACTTAGTTACAATGAGATCACTAACTACATTGAAGCTCGATATATAAGTGCACCAGAAGCAATGTGGCGACTTCTTGAATCAAAAATGCATGATCGTTCACACGCTGTGCAGAGACTGCCCGTTCACCTTCCGAATAAACAACGCATTATATTCGAGGAAGGTCACGAAGAAGAAGCTGTGCTGTCAGCAACAACTGGCCGAACGAAATTAGAGTCATGGTTTGAGCTGAACGAAATTAGAGTCATGGTTTGAGCTGAACGAAATTAGAGTCATGGTTTGAGCCGAACGAAATAAGAGTCATGGTTTGAGCCGAACGAAATAAGAGTCATGATTTGAGCCGAACGAAATTAGAGTCATGGATTGAGCCGAACGAAATTAGAGTCATGGTTTGAGCTGAACGAAATTAGAGTCATGGTTTGAGCTGAACGAAATTAGAGTCATGGTTTGAGCTGAACGAAATTAGAGTCATGGTTTGAGCTGAACGAAATTAGAGTCATGGTTTGAGCTGAACGAAATTAGAGTCATGGTTTGAGCTGAACGAAATTAGAGTAATGGTTTGAGCTGAACAAAACTGATGAAGAGGCACGACAGTACCTCTACGTTGACATCCCATACCATTACGTCTACCAAAAGGCTACCTGGAAACCACGAAGAAAAGGATCAGGAAAAATAGTTACGCACATGTACACTGTAAGCTTCAAAGACGAAGAGCGATTTTATCTTCGATTGCTGCTCCTTCATGTCCGTGGAGCGACAAGTTTTGAAGCGATACGTACGTTCGACGGAGTGGTTTATCCAACATTTAAAGAAGCTGTATCGGCACGAGGACTTCTTGAGTCAGACACTGAGTGGGATCGCTGTTTACAAGAAGCTTTTACGTATAAAATGCCAAAGCAATTGCGTGAAACTTTTGGGTACATTTGTTGCTTCTGTGAACCTTCGAAACCTATTGACCTGTGGAACAAATATGTCACCGACTTTGCGCTTGATTACATGCACAGTTTCACCGATGACGTAGCCATCAATATGGCTCTTCATGACATAAACACAATTCTCAAACAACACGCACTGTCTTGCTCGCTAATCGGCCTGCCAACAACCACTGGCTTAATAGCTGAAGTGCAGCTCTACGATCCAGTTGAAGAAGCACGAGAAGGGGACGAACGTATTAGACTGTTGAATGACAAACAATTGGATGCATTCCAAAGAATCATAGGTGCAATTGATAATACAAATGTTGAGAATCGCTGCTTCTATCTCGTCGGCCCCGGAGGATCCGGAAAAACATTCCTTTATACAACAATAATGGCATTTCTCTGTGGAAGAGGACATAATGTTCTACCGTTTGCTACAACGGGAATAACTGCAATCCTTCTGAAAGGAGGAAGAACAGTTCATTGTGGATTCAAGCTTTCTGTTCCATTGACAGATACTTCAGTTTCATCGATGAGACCGAAATCTGCAGATGCCGACGTTCTTCGTCAAGCAACGCTCATCATCATTAACGAGATTACAATGCTGCCCAAGCATGGTCTACGGCGCATCGATAGGCTTCTTCGCGAGATGATGAACAATGATGAGCCATTTGGAGGAAAAGTTTTTTGTTGTTGGAGGTGACTTTCGACAGACTATTCCAGTGGTGATAAGAAGCACACGGGCTGACATCATTGAATGTTGTATCAAGTCAAGTATTTTGTGGAGGTGTTTCATACAACAATCATTGACGACAAATATGCGCAGCGAAGGTCAAAGCGAGCACAATGATTGGCTTCTTCGTGTCGGAAATGGAAATCTGGAGCCAGTTCCAGGAATAGATTGCGACGATACAATAGAAATTCCTCAACAGATGATAGTTTTCAAAACGAGTAATTGTTGCACCGACCAATGAACAAACGCTTGAGATGCATCTAAAGATCATTGAGTTGCTACCAGGTGATTCAACTCTTTATTACAGCGCAGATTCGATCATCTCAGAAGCAGGGCCCTCGAGAGAAAAAAAAGATGCCGGTACGAGATCTTTTCTGGGCCCCCACCCCGCCCCCCTTTTTTTCTAACAGTAGTCATATCTATGTAGGTCGGTGACTTAAATTAAAAGTGTGATTAATTGCTTTGTGCTGTACGAGGGGTCCGTTTGAATGTGTTTAAGTTTCTGTGCTCTGTGGGTGCTATGATTTGTGAGAATGTAAGTAATGGACTTTTAATGTAAATATATTTTATTATTTGTAATATAGATATAGACTTGGGGGACTGTTTGGTATAAAAATGATGTATGTAAAGATTGTTTTGTATTTTGTGAAAGCCCTGAAACGAGGTTAAGCGGCTAGGTCTTGCGTCATTTTTCGGAATTCTTTTTCTGATTATTTTAAATTAGGTTTTTGTTAGTGTAGTTTAATTGAAGTAATAGGTAGAATTTTTATTGTAGTTTAATTTAATATAGGGTTGTACATAAGATAGATTTGTAGATATTTAGCAATTAGAGATTTAGAATAAGGATTAGCACTTTAGTCAACAGGAAATAGTCATTTTGAAATTAGTTAGAGCGAGAGTTAGAGTTGCCACCAAAGACGTTCGGTCAGCGTCTATAAATAGAACAATTAATCAATCACTTCCGTCTGAAATGGCCCATTTTGTGGAAGACCAGTGGTCAGATTATGGCGTAGTTGTGTGTGGCTTGTTCGGATATGACGTGAGTTGAGATTTAATTACTTTTTAGAATTTGTATGTTATTTTATGCTATGTTTTATTTGGTTATTTTATGCATATTGTCCACTTGTCTATGACAAGTGCATTGATGGGAATGGATTAAGTTGGAGGTTTGGGAAGGAACATTAGCCGCCATGTTGGCTTCTTCTTTTCAAATGTATATTTCCTTTTAGTTCATGTATATTATTATTTTAATGTAATGTTGCCTTTAATGGCCGGCATGGGAATAAGTTATGGTAGATGTTTTTATTTCATGCTTGGTTTTAACTGGTATGTATTAACCAGTGAGTGGCCTAACTCTGTGGTACAGAGTATAGAGCGGTGTTGTCTTGTTCTAGTCTTCATTGACTAGAGCTGGGTTGATTCTTATGTCATAATTCATATTATGTTATAAGATGTACAAGGAGTATAGGTTCATGTTTGAACTGGTTATAGTTGGGACTATGCTATGTAGTTTTTATTTACTGTATATAGTATATATATATTATGCTTATGTATATAGATGACCATGTTCTAATGTTTATTTTTATTTCTCTATTTCTATTCTATTATATTGTAGGTCGTAATGTCGGCCTATGTTGGTTTTTAGTGGGGAGTTGAAGTTTGGTTTTTAGTGGGGAGTTGAAGTTTGGTTTTTAGTGGGGAGTTGAAGTTAGTTTTTTAGTGGGGAGTTGAAGTTAGTTTTTAAGTGGGGAGTTTAAGTTGGTTATTATTTGTGAGGGTTTACAGTATGTTTATAGAGTTTAGATAGTATAGGTTTATTGTTGGGGTTTAATTTGTTTTTAATGATTTTTATTTTCCCTTAAATGGGACGAATGAATTTTCATGAATAAAAAGTAATTTGTAATTTAAATATGATTTTAGTGTTTTATGTTTAGT
Organism: Anisus vortex; assembly: GCA_949126835.1. Lineage (NCBI taxonomy): Eukaryota > Metazoa > Mollusca > Gastropoda > Planorbidae > Anisus > Anisus vortex. The sequence continues at coordinate 31,912,136 of OX421495.1, forward strand.
GTTCAGTGTTGTTGGTCTGTTTAGATTGTAATAATCCTTCTGTCCCAACGGAAGTGTCACGGAAGCCCAAAGTCCCCTCGTGCCCTAGTTTAGATGTATTTAGTAATGATTGCTGTCCTTTACCCACAACCCTCTTTAATTAGTAGTAACTATGAATAATAAAAAATATAACCGCCCTCCCCTCGCCCCACCCTGTTACAAATGGTGTCTAGAAGTGGGATTCCGTGCTTAAACAGACCAATGATTACTGTTTTTAGCTTAGGAAGGTTAGGTTTAATGGGTTGGAGGTTAGGATATAGGTAGAAAAAAACCAACATAGGCATGGCTGGTGAAGAACAAGCCACACAGACAGTGTATGTCGTCCTGCACCGTGAGGAGCCCATCAAGCTATTTCACGGCAGTAACCACCCAGGCGACGTGGAGAGCTTCATCGAGGACATTAGAGGTGCCTGGAGGGCGAGACGAGTCACCGAGAACGAAGAGAAGAGAGACGTGCTATGGGCTCACCTCGGCGAGTCAGTGAGGGCAGAGTGTAGGTGCCACCCACCGGAGGTGAGGTCCAACCCCGAAGAGCTGATCAGGGTGCTACAGTCCGTCTACGGAGAGAAACGTAGTATCTCCAAATTAATGGGCCTGTTTCTCACAGTCCATCAACATGTCTCAGAGACTGTGAGATCCTACTCTCACCGCTTGCATGCTGCATTTGATGCCCTGTTAGCGCGACAAGCCAGTCTCTCAGTGGCCCTCACAGATGCCGTAATCTTGAGGGACCACTTTGCAGAAAACTTGCTAGACCCCCTCTTGAGGAAGTACCTACGAGAGGAGACCCATAAATACCCTAGGACCTCCTTCCTAGACCTGCGGGATACGGCTATCCGCTGGTCCGAGGAGGAATGTTACGACCACTCCATGCACTCTGTAGCTACGACTGTTGAGCCAAAACAGCCGGGCCCAGAGTTGGAAAAATTGGTGTTGGCACTGGCCAAACAGGTGGGTGAGTTATCAACAACAATAGAGTATCTGCAGCTTGCACAAAAAAGCCCTGATGCTCATCCATACCCACAGCGTTCAGGTGAACCAGACCACTACGGTTATCATTCTGGATACTGCGATAACTGTGGCAGCCCTGACCACCTTGCTGGAGAGTGCCTGAAAGGGAGGCAGTCAACTGTCGGAGCGAATGGCACGATTCATCACAAAGATGAGGATTCTACTCTGTCGAGCCAGATAATAGGCACCCGCCCTGCCGCAAATGTCAGCCTCAATGGGCTATGTTGTGAGGCCACGATTGACACGGGCTCCCTGGTCAGCACAGTGACGGAGAGCCTATTCACCAACCAAACTGCCAGTGTTCTACCAGAAGTTGGGGATACCCAAACTGTTAGACCCCAGTCAGTCATGTTTAAAGTAGTTGTGCCAACAGGACCGGTAGTAAATAAAGGAATGGTTCAGGCGGCACAGTTGCATTGCTTGAAAGTGGTTAAAGAAACGGTTTCGGTGGACCCTATGATAGTTAATGTGAGATCGGTGTGCCAAACAAGACGTCAAGCTGTACCAGGAGAGGACTCTGCTCTTTTTTCATTACACTTCTGTTTACTTTTTATTTGTAACCATTTTCTTTCCTTTTTTTATGTATTTATGAAAATGATATATTTACTTTTTGTATGCCTTTATTACCCATTTTATGACATGTTGACTCTTTTGTGTTGTGTGCGTAGATTTTTCCTTTTTGGCGTACTTGGACGCTACGTATATCTCATTGTGACTTTGATGTCAGATGTTTTAAGAATAGGTACAGCATTTTTTGTCCCAGTGAGACTTTCACATTTTCCACCTATCTTTAGGCTGCATGCTTTTTATGTATGTCCCAATGGGTAAATTTTTGTATTGATCTAGGGCCAGAGGGGTATTTTTTGTATGATAGTTTGTTTTTGCAGGGTCGCAAAAAGAAAGTTAGGAGATGAATGTAGGTCGGTGACTTAAATTAAAAGTGTGATTAATTGCTTTGTGCTGTACGAGGGGTCCGTTTGAATGTGTTTAAGTTTCTGTGCTCTGTGGGTGCTATGATTTGTGAGAATGTAAGTAATGGACTTTTAATGTAAATATATTTTATTATTTGTAATATAGATATAGACTTGGGGGACTGTTTGGTATAAAAATGATGTATGTAAAGATTGTTTTGTATTTTGTGAAAGCCCTGAAACGAGGTTAAGCGGCTAGGTCTTGCGTCATTTTTCGGAATTCTTTTTCTGATTATTTTAAATTAGGTTTTTGTTAGTGTAGTTTAATTGAAGTAATAGGTAGAATTTTTATTGTAGTTTAATTTAATATAGGGTTGTACATAAGATAGATTTGTAGATATTTAGCAATTAGAGATTTAGAATAAGGATTAGCACTTTAGTCAACAGGAAATAGTCATTTTGAAATTAGTTAGAGCGAGAGTTAGAGTTGCCACCAAAGACGTTCGGTCAGCGTCTATAAATAGAACAATTAATCAATCACTTCCGTCTGAAATGGCCCATTTTGTGGAAGACCAGTGGTCAGATTATGGCGTAGTTGTGTGTGGCTTGTTCGGATATGACGTGAGTTGAGATTTAATTACTTTTTAGTATTTGTATGTTATTTTATGCTATGTTTTATTTGGTTATTTTATGCATATTGTCCACTTGTCTATGACAAGTGCATTGATGGGAATGGATTAAGTTGGAGGTTTGGGAAGGAACATTAGCCGCCATGTTGGCTTCTTCTTTTCAAATGTATATTTCCTTTTAGTTCATGTATATTATTATTTTAATGTAATGTTGCCTTTAATGGCCGGCATGGGAATAAGTTATGGTAGATGTTTTTATTTCATGCTTGGTTTTAACTGGTATGTATTAACCAGTGAGTGGCCTAACTCTGTGGTACAGAGTATAGAGCGGTGTTGTCTTGTTCTAGTCTTCATTGACTAGAGCTGGGTTGATTCTTATGTCATAATTCATATTATGTTATAAGATGTACAAGGAGTATAGGTTCATGTTTGAACTGGTTATAGTTGGGACTATGCTATGTAGTTTTTATTTACTGTATATAGTATATATATATTATGCTTATGTATATAGATGACCATGTTCTAATGTTTATTTTTATTTCTCTATTTCTATTCTATTATATTGTAGGTCGTAATGTCGGCCTATGTTGGTTTTTAGTGGGGAGTTGAAGTTTGGTTTTTAGTGGGGAGTTGAAGTTTGGTTTTTAGTGGGGAGTTGAAGTTAGTTTTTTAGTGGGGAGTTGAAGTTAGTTTTTAAGTGGGGAGTTTAAGTTGGTTATTATTTGTGAGGGTTTACAGTATGTTTATAGAGTTTAGATAGTATAGGTTTATTGTTGGGGTTTAATTTGTTTTTAATGATTTTTATTTTCCCTTAAATGGGACGAGTGAATTTTCATGAATAAAAAGTAATTTGTAATTTAAATATGATTTTAGTGTTTTATGTTTAGTGTTCAGTGTTGTTGGTCTGTTTAGATTGTAATAATCCTTCTGTCCCAACGGAAGTGTCACGGAAGCCCAAAGTCCCCTCGTGCCCTAGTTTAGATGTATTTAGTAATGATTGCTGTCCTTTACCCACAACCCTCTTTAATTAGTAGTAACTATGAATAATAAAAAATATAACCGCCCTCCCCTCGCCCCACCCTGTTACATCTAGATGATTTGAACAATCAGGAATCTTTTTAAAAGGTCTGTGGGCCATTTTGTGAAACTGTCATAAGTGTTACCATTTACCATTAGAGTAGGCCTAATCATTTCAGTCACAGCCTTACAGGTCTATTACAAAATTACTTTAATCAAGTACATATTATAGTTCTTAGTTTAAATTATTGTAATTGTTCCAGTAGGCCTATTGATCTTGTAAATAATATTACAAAGATGTGTAAAATCGGAAAAGTGACTCTCACTGTTGATTGATAATTTATATCCTCTAGTGTTTCTAGGTTTAGTGATTTAACTATTGGTGTTACTCTTGTCAGTTGTAAATATTCACCAGTAATGTATGTTGTGTAGTCAAATGTAAGGTTAGATCTTCTGTGGCAATACAGTTGAGACATTTTTGTACAGACTCTTCCCAAAATACATTTTGTTAAATGACCAAACAAAATGTGTTTTAAATGTTCAATACATTTGTCTAAAATTATGATGTCTTCAATCTCCCCTCTTGGCTACCGCACAGGAAATCATTAAAGTGTAAAAGGATCGTCTAACTAGCTTTGACTGCCATACTACTAATACTAGTATGCAACGACATAGAGTATTTAGACCTAGGCTACTAAGCTAACAGGGAGAACTGTAAGGCTCATAGGTCTATATTTGTAAGTGTCTCTGGAGGAAAAAAAAAAAAAAAGATATCCTAAGTGCTATCGAAAATAGTTAGGTCCTATATTACAATTAGAGGCTTCTTTGCACATTTAACTAAATGTTCAAGTACACCAGGGGTCGGCAACCTAAGGGACGTGTGCCAAACTTGGCACACAGAACGATTTCAGTGGCACGCGAGAAACCTCCAAGAATATTGTGAAAAAAACGTATGTCAGTGTAATTAGTGGGTGCTCACTGCTGCATGGCGAACTACATGGGAATCACACTGGACGTCATCTGTTTTAGTTCAGGAATGTTTGTATGCAATGATCCCATGCGATCTGTGATTGACTCTATTGCTGAGATAGTCAATTGTATATAGTTTCTCAAGTCCCTTCTAGAAGAAAGTCATACGGATTATAGGTAAAGTCTTGGATAAATTCTTTTCTTGTCTGGAAGCAATTAAGATGTATATTAATGAGAAAAAAATCCATTATTGAATGAGGAGAACTGACTGTTGAAGCCAATGTTTCTGAATGACATGGCGACACGTTTCAGTGAGTTTAACTTCCATTTACAAGACTGGGTCCAAAAGCACTTGAAGTGTTGGGCCACTGGAATGGATTTGCATTGAAACTGGACATACCTTTCCGTGAAATCAATTTCAAAACATTTAACTCTTTCCTTAATTTAAGGCAAATTAAGATAGATGAGCATTTTCAGAAGTACACTAGTTATATTAAAACAATAAACTCGTTTGGTTTTATTAGCCTTAGCAATTTAATTGAAGGGAGATAATTAACCCTCTTTCTTTACATTAATATTTCTAATTTGTTTCTTTTTTGTTTCTTTTTAGAACAATAAATGGCTTAATTACAACTCTAAAATGATCAAATTACACAAGATAGTTGAAAATTATATAAATATTTTATTACCATTATATTATATTGACATTTTAAAACACTGCAATAACTACCCAGTTTGTATGATTACTACGTATCCCTTCCGCTTAATTCTGATAGTTCAATATAGACCGTGTTCCATCTGGGTTAAAATAATATTTCAACGTAAATCTCAGTTATTCTGGGATCAAATAATCAAGACTTAAAAGCTATTACTTGCGTAATTTCCAATTTAATTTTAAATTTTAATATTCATGGGCCCCTTAAACTTTTATGGGCCCCGGTACGGCGTATCGGCTGTACCCCCCTCTCGTGGGGCCTGCTCAGAAGATCCAAATGACGCAGTAAACTATCCAGTGAAATTCCTAAACGAGCAGACTCCTTCAGGGATGCCTCCTAATATTCTGATTCTCAAGAGAGGTACAATAATTATTCTTCTGAGAAACCTAAATCCGAAGAAAGGATTGTGCAACGGTACTAGAATGATTGTAAGTGACCTCCAGCGAAACTTCATCACGGCAGAAGTTATCTCTGAATGTAATCGTGGTGATACTGTTTTTATCCCGAGAATTGATTTTGCGCCCTGTGATAATACACTACCTTTTATTATTAGACGTCGACAATTCCCCATTATTCCGGCTTTTGTAATAACAATCAACAAGTCGCAGGGACAGACATTTGATCATGTCGGAGTGGATCTAAAGACTACCGTCTTTTCACATGGGCAGTTATATGTCGCTTTGACGAGATCAAGAAGTCCCAAGAATTTGAAAGTGAGAGTTCAACCAAATCCTCAACAAGGACAACTATTGCAGGATGACCGACAATTTACACGCAATGTTGTTTTTCGAGAAGTTTTTCAGCATTGATATAATATATATATATATATATTATGTACATAATAAACCATGCATATGCATTTTGTTAATTTATCTGATTGTTCATGATTTATCCTTTAAGTTTTTTTTAGCTATTGATTTTTGGTATAATGATGCTTTTATCTAACTTAGTGCATGAAATACTACACTGAAGAAACCAGGAAAACAAACAACCTATCATCATTAAAAAATTTAATAAAAATGCACGACTAGACTCAACCCAGGATAAGAGTAGGGAACACCTTAATCTTCTGTACAGTAGGAGCGTCTGTAATATATAAGATGAGATACTAAAGATATTTTCAAAATGTATTCCCTCAAGGAATTGCCTTTTTAAAAACTCAAGGACTTGCTTTTTTAAAAGAGAAACAATACATGACATTGCGACATGATAACAAAGCATAGTTTATATAAATGATAGAAAATGTTATGTGCACCGAATGAAATGAAAAAAAATGGTTTGGGATAGGGGGCGGTGGTAGGTAGAACGTGTTTTCAATTTTATCGATTATATGTGTCAAGTTTCAACTGAATGGGATGATGGTGCGTCAATTACCTTACAGTAGATATTGTTTAGCATAAATCAACAATTTGCGAGGTTAATATAATAAAGGAATTTTAGTGACAGATAAAGGATTTTAAGTTTTATGTGATTTATAAAAATGATCATGCTCATTGATCTCATTATATGCTATACTTAGGACCCACTTTTCCTAAAAGCTGACCAAATAGAAAAAAAAAGTCTCCGTGGTTTTCCACGGGCTATTTCTATTAGTTACATATACATCTATAAGCAAAGGCACTGTAGTCAAGCGGGCTTTAGGAGTCCGGAAAGAGCGGACGCTACTCGTCCAGTCCCGTAAGACTGAATAAGTATAAGACTCTGTAAAAGTTAAATTGATTTCTAAAACGAATAACGGGGGGAGAGTATATATAGTTACGCGTTTCTATTTGTTATACTTTAAATATTTCATTTGTTCTATAGGCCTACTCTGATTGTCAAATATTTCATTTGTTCTATAGGCCTACTCTGATTGTCAAATATTTCATTTGTTCTATAGATCTACTCTGATTGTCAAACATTTCATTTGTTCTATAGGCCTAGTCTGATTGTCAAACATTTAATTTGTTCTATAGGCCTACTCTGATTGTCAAATATTTCATTTGTTCTATATATTATAGGCCTACTCTGATTGTCAAATATTTCATTTTTTTTCTATAGGCCTACTCTGATTGTCAAATATTTCATTTTTTTCTATAGGCCTACTCTGATTGTCAAATATTTCATTTTTTTCTTTAGGCCTACTCTGATTGTCAAATATTTCATTTGTTCTATAGGCCTACTCTGATGTCAAATATTTCATTTGTTCTATAGGCCTACTCTGATTGTCAAATATTTCATTTGTTCTATAGGCCTACTCTGATTGTCAAATATTTCATTTGTTCTATAGGCCTACTCTGATTGTCAAATATTTCATTTGTTCTATAGGCCTACTCTGATTGTCAAATATTTCATTTGTTCTATAGGCCTAGGGCCTACTCTGATTGTCAAATATTTCATTTGTTCTATAGGCCTACTCTGATTGTCAAATATTTCATTTGTTCTATAGGCCTACTCTGATTGTCAAATATTTCATTTGTTCTATAGGCCTACTCTGATTGTCAAATATTTCATTTGTTCTATAGGCCTACTCTGATTGTCAAATATTTCATTTGTTCTATAGGCCTACTCTGATTGTCAAATATTTCATTTGTTCTATAGGCATACTCTGATTGTCAAATATTTCATTTTGCCACGGTTCTGGACGCAACCATAACTTATTAGCATTAATGTAGATAGATAGTAGTGTAGAACGTAAGATCATAGATTAGCGTAAGTATAGGATAGAAAGGAGGAGAGTAGTCTGACGTCATAACACATCTCTCTCTCACGCAACTGTAACTCTCCAGCCACCCTTCAGCACCTTTCCCCAATCTTCACTACATTCTATTATTTCCCAATTCAGAGATTACTAACTAAATGCTGCCGAAATGGTACTCAATTCTGGATGAAGGAGAATGTATGTGTCAGTTATATGAAACCTACAATATATATATTTATATTATGTCTTCGATTATTAATTCATGTTGTTATTTTATTCATGTATATAGGCATTACGTCATTGATCCAAATCTCGACTCCTCGCTTAAACCCCACCTGTGCCCCCTTCTGTGCTCTCCCGGCCATTCCTTATCTCCCCTTCACCTACCCAACTCAAGGGGCAGCGGCGTGTTAGTTAATCCCTTTGTCCCGCTGGCGTCTGAGAAATTGACCAGAGAAGCCATTTCACACATATATAACATTTCTTGGGGAAAGCCGACCACTGATCACTTGACAGTGATATTAAGTCCCCTGTAGGGAAGATGAATCATTTCCTCCTCTCCTTTGCTCCCCTATCCCCCAGCTTTTTGGTTGTATTAATTGCTTTCATCTACACCCCTACCCCGCCTACCCCCCCTTCCCCCTCTAGTGAGTCATCCCTTTATACAGAAATATCTTCGAACTAGCCAATCGGAATCCTATCTAAATCTAAAGTAAGGAAGTTAGCCAACCAAATTGAGAGAGACAACGTGATTTAGAGTCGCAAGAAAACGAGCGTAAAAACTTAAACGGCAGTCTTGGCTTAGCGCTCAGCCTGTAAACTTAAAAACCTTAACCCTGTACATTTCGACTCGCATATAAGACCCCCCCCCCCGCATGTTTAGACTCCAGATTTCGCCCAGTAATAGACTTTTCACAGTGAAGTTGTGTAACTTAATGATAGACTACATGACAATACCAAACGCTTGTGTAAGCTGTTACAGTATCGATTCGTGTAAATTTTCCCATTGGATTACTGAATGACAATAATCATTATAACCATCACCAGAGATTTGCTTGTGTACACCTTAGAACTGTTTGTGTGTGTATCTTATTTCATCTAACGAGCCAGGAGAGAACTAAACAATATTCCAGGTCGATTACAGCGTCGGCACATCATACTCTTACGACAACAAGCCACATTAACCACACTCACCCACGTCCCGATCCTGACACATTTGTTCTATAGGCCTACTCTGTCAAATATTTCATTTGTTCTATAGGCCTACTTTGAGTGTCATTTGTGAATATTCGCTCTTTTTCAAATTCGTTCTAATATTTTGTTATTTTCTTAAATCATGCCTGTTATGACAACTATGCCCTTACAAAAGAAAAATTTATCACAAATAATTGAACTGTAAATAAATGCACAGCACAACCTTCTTATGCTTGTAGAAATTAGCATTGATTGACACATGAAATATAATATTGGATCATGTAAGAAAGAGGAGGTGGAAACAATAATCCGCCAAGTAAATACTTTCAATCCATAAAGGGTTGATAAAAAAATCGGCCTACATCTTAATGCAAGCGTCTATAAATTCATAAAATAGTATAATGTTTAAAAAAGACAAAAAAGTGGAGTAGATAGGCTAGATTGGAAGATAAGTGAGTAGTTAATTAAGTAAAAGGAATGTTTTTAATAAATGGCAGAAAGGCAAGCACTCTGGTATCGGACATTGTTGGTCATGAAATAAAATACATTTGTGGTGTGTATGTGAGAGAGGAAGAGAGAGTGTGTGTGTGTATGTCTGTGTCATAGGCAGGCCCGGATGTATAGACCCCAGGGCTCCTAGGCACTTGACATTTGGGGGCCCCCACCATCTCGAAACTTTTTTGGTTGGAAATTTAGCAAATTAAATGGACTAGTACAGAACATATAATTTTTAATCGACTTTAATGACTTTAGTAAACATCAGAATAATACAGTCTATTGTTACTATAGTTACGTTATTCTATAAAATTTATAGAATCATATTATACGACGAACTGTCTTCTGTGCAAAAGAACGAATGACGTTATCATGGCCAATTGACAGCAATATTTCTGACTCTATGTACATTACAGAGAGTGAATTGATCCTGTTCTCTCTTATGTTAGATCTTAAGTAATTCTTTACTCTCTTTAGTGCTGAAAACGACCGTTCTGCTGAGCAGTTTGACGCTGGTATACAGCATTCGGAGCGCGATTCCTACGTTTGGATAAATGTCCAAAAAGCCTTTTCCCGATAAGTATTTGCATAGCTTCAGTGACGATAAAACTCCATAACTTCATCATTCGATGACAAATGAGCTTGCAGGTGTATACCACGGATAACAAGTTTTAAGGTTTCTGTTTCCTTCACGGATGTCTTTAGATTCCAAACGATGTAGTCTCGTAAGAAAGTCAAAATTTTACTTAACTCCTCATAAGCAGTTCCGCGTCTCCGTAGTTTTGTAATTAGTCTGTCTATAATGACTTTAAAAATGGTAACTCTGAATCTGTTCCTGTTCTTCGTCGAAGTGGACTTTACGCTCACGTTTCCTCTGCATGCCATATGCATAGCTATTTTCATCGGATTTTTCAATAACTTTCAACTCATAATGATCAAAGGTGCTGGGTTTCCTTAAGTGTTATAGGTATGTTACCAAAGACTGATACAGCTCAACGATCGTATCCAGGTCGATGTTAACATATTGGAAAGATTAGTTTACTTTGTTGAACCTTTCCAAGATGTCATTCCAGAGAAGTGACAAAAAGCAAGTTTTCATCGAGTCTAATGAATTCAGAAGACCTGAAGCCTCAGAGTGCGTAGATGGTTTTTCCTTTGCATCATTGGCAATTGTCTGAAGAGCTGCTATGATCTCATCCCAGGAGCAACATAGACTTCGGCAGGCATCAGCTCGAGCAGACCATCTTGTCCGAGAAAGACTCGTCACGACTGTTGAATTTGACTTCAGTTTCGACAACAAAATTTCTCATCTGTGTGTTGATGCCGAAAAAAAAGTATATAATGACTGCAAAATACCGAAGAAAGAGACAGCAGCTTTACAAGACTCGACCGCACAGGGAACGAAATCTATCAGAGGAATCTTTTTTTTTTTATTCTCGCTTGAAGACCAGAATATACACATGACATATTGCTAGCATTGTCGTAAGACTGCCCCCGACATATTGCTAGTATTGTTGTAAGACTGCCCCCAGCATATTGCTAGCATTGTCGTAAGACTGCCCCCGGCATATTGCTAGCATTGTCGTAGGACTGGCCCCGGCATATTGCTAGCATTGTCGTAAGACTGGCCCCGGCATATTGCTAGCATTGTCGTAAGACTGCCCCCGGCATATTGCTAGCATTGTCGTAAGACTGCCCCCGGCATATTGCTAGCATTGTCGTAAGACTGCCCCCGACATATTGCTAACATTGTCGTAAGACTGCCCCCGGCATATTGCTAACATTGTCGTAAGACTGTCCCCGGCAATCGGCGATATTCAAATAGTGATTTTTCAATGTCTCTAGGACGACTTTAGCCACAATTTGAAATGAATTTCATCCGTCTTCAGAGACATATGTAGGCCAGTGGCCTTTTTAAGTTTGTTTCGTCAGTGCGAATGTATGTTTTTGTTTAGCTGGCCCCCCTTTTTTATGTTTAGAGTGAACTCCCCGTTTTCCGAATGCGTTGTCCAGTTGTCTGATTTCAGTGCGAATGAAATGTCGATACAACAGTGTTTCATTATAAAGCATAGCTTGCACTAGGTAAATATTTTATTTTAAACTCTAAGGTACTTTTATGTATGTATGCATGTTATCTTTTTCTTCTTACTGCCACTGTGGGTATGGTATTCATAAGTTGACATCACGTTTGTATTTAGTGTCCCTTAAACCCAGCAGTGGCACGCCAAATTTAACTATGTCGCCATGCTTCACATATACTTTTCATTTTGTTTTATAACTTCATAAGGAATTCAGAATTATTGTATTGGTTAAATTTAAACCATTCCCTTTTACATATTACATGTATAGGCTATTGTAGCATATTAGGCCTATGTGTAGACTACGGGTACCTTAATCATTAATATGAGTTTTACATTTATATTGCTTTTTATTTAATATTAATGAGGTATTGTTGTGGGATAAGAGTAGCACATTATGAGCATGTTGTTTGACTATGTCAACTAGAGTAGTATGTTTATGGATGGGGCTAAGCAATCAATATTAATATTATATTAATACAATATCTCAATGTTGCTGCTACTGCCTTGAATAACACTTTTGTATAAATCAATGGGTTGGTTTTGTCTCAGTAATCATGGTCTCCCAGATTCTGAGTCATACCTTGTTATGTATTTGTTACATTGGTTGGTTTATGCATGATTAAAGTGTGGTTAGACGATCTTTTTCTTATATTGATACTCTTTTAAATATTTAGTACTATTGTTCTAATGTAACATTGTTTTAAAACTATTCTTATCACTACTTCATGTCTCTAGTTAAACTGCATATTATTATGTTTGTTGTATTTCATATTAGTACATATTTTTAATTTAAATCTATTCATGTGTTTTACTATTTTTTTATTTTCAAGTCTCCACTAGTTGACTGGTTGGGTTTTTGGTTTTCGGTTATATTCATGCATAAATAAACGTTACCCTTCTCACCTTCCTGAGTTTGTACGGTGTGTTCTGGCACGAGCTTACAAGTGGCGTTGTCGGCAGGATTGTGAGACTTAGTGGGTAAGCGGTAAGGAAGTGAACCAAACCCAACCGGTCATGGCAGAGGACCAGCCTGCCCCCGCCACAGTGATGACTACTCAAGTCATTGTGGTGCCTCAGTACGAGAGGCCCATACGCCGTTTTCAAGGAGATGGAGACCCTGCAGATGCCCAATCATTTGAGGATGAAATTAGGGCTTGGTGGGCCAACCGCCCCTCTCTCACGAATCGCCAGAGACTTGACGTCCTCTTTCAGAACATTGGGCCTGCAGTCAGGGACGAGTTGGCTTGCTTTGAAAGGGATGTGCTGGATGAACTTGACATGGTGCTAGAGAAGATCGGGGCCATCTATGGTGAACGCCGCCCGATAAGTCGCCTGATTTTTTATTTCCACTCAGTCACTCAGGGTGAATTTGAAACTGTCCGAGCTTACTCCACAAGGTTGAGGGCCGCCTACCTGAGGCTCACCCGTCAGCAGTCTGCACAGAAGCTGCACACCACCGAAGATAGAATCCTCCGAGACACTTTTATTGATGGGCTCAGGGATACCAACATTCGGCTACACCTGAGACAATTTCGCATGGGTAACGCGGAATCCACATTCCTTGCCCTTCGTGAGACAGCCCTGGGCCTGGAGGAAGAAGACCATCATGGTATTTCTGCTTCTGCAGCCTACGTTAAAGCTTCGTCCCCTGCACCCAGACAGGTGCATTTTTCACCTTCGGATCTACAGGCAGCCCCAGCTACTGTTACCACTGAGTCCAAGACATTAGATCTGCTCTTGGCTGAAGTCAAGAGGCTCAGCAATAAGGTTGACCAGTTGGAGTTGGAGAGAAGGCGACCCAGACAGCTCCGCTGTTTTAAATGCAAGAAACCAGGTCACTTCCAGGCACAGTGTCCGGAAAACTCCACACCTTAGCTGTTCAGAGCCTGGCTGCTGAGGGTGGAAATTTAGGCTCGTTTTCTGACAAGGCAGTTGGCGTTTGTCCTATGGCATCGGTAGAGATCCACGGCATAAACCTCAAGGGTTTGGTCGACACTGGAAGTCAGGTCAGCATCATTAGTGAAGAGCTTTTCAACCTTCACTTTCGGCAAAGGTGTCGATTGCATGAGAGGCTAACCTGGTTCAAGATGGTAGCAGCCAATGGTCTCACTATTTCCTATTCAGGATATTTGATGGCCGATGTGAAGGTAGATGGACAGATTATCAAGGACAGGATAATTTTGAACTCCTCATGTACCAGGACACATCTACTAATTGGAATGAATATTCTGAAAGAGATACCACAGTACATGACCTCCTTGCCCGATAAGCCAGTTAAACCTCTTGCTACAGCACGCTCTGGCCGCAACCCAACCCTTGTCCCCGCCAACTCCACCTGCTATATTACAGTCACTGGCTCCGACCCAACAAACAGCGGAGAAATGCTTTTTGAACCCTGTTCTGACATCCCAGTCCCTGGCCTTTTTGTCCTTCCAACATTTTCTGTGTCCCAGAATGGGGTCATGAGCATCAAAGTGATGAATGTGACTGAGGACAATATTCTGATTCCACCAAGGTTGACAATAGGGACTGTTGAATGTGCCAAGGCAGTAGTATGCAAATTTGTGGGGGAACAGAATATAAACGCACGGGTAAATCAACTTAATGTCTCTAAAGACCTAGACCCTAAAGACAGGCATCAATTGATGTTGTTGCTGGACCAATACTCAGATGTATTCGCATGGAACGACACGGAGTTAGGCTTCACTGACTTGGTCAAGCACACTATCACACTGCAGACGGATGCTCCTATAGCACAGCCTTTCCGACGTATCCCTCCCTCACAATTCAACAAAATAAAGCAGCATATAGAAAATTTGATACGACGCGACATAATATCACCAAGTTCCAGCCCATATGCTGCCCCCATTGTTGTTGTGAGGAAGAAAACAGGAGAAATCAGACTTTGCTGCGACTATAGGAAATTAAATGATGCTACCCGTAAGGATGCCTTCCCCCTTCCTCGCATTGACGAATGCCTGGATGCGTTAGGTGGTGCAAGATTCTTCAGTACAATCGACTTGTCTTCAGGGTTTCACCAAGTAGCCATCGATGAGAAAGATAAGGCTAAGACTGCGTTCATCTGCCCTTGGGGCCTCTATGAGTGGAATCGTATGCCATTTGGCCTCTGCAATGCACCAGCCACATTTCAGAGATTGATGCAGCTTGTCATGAGTGAACATATCTTCAGAATTCTGCTTGTGTATCTTGATGATCTCCTCATCTATGCACCAACCTTTTCAGAACATCTTGGTCGCCTCGAAACTGTTTTTCGTCGGTTAAAAGAAGTTGGCCTGAAACTAAATCCGGAGAAGTGTTCTTTTGGCTCGTCCTCTGTGTCCTTCCTGGGCCACATAGTTAGTGCTGAGGGAATCCACACAGACCCGGGTAAAGTCTCTGCTGTCGAGGACTTCAGAAAACTTCAAACCACGACAGATGTCAGATCATTTCTTGGTTTGGTAGGATACTACCGCAGATTTATAAAAGGATTCTCAGATATCGCGCGACCTCTTCACATGCTTCTAACTGGTAGTAAAAAGGCCAAAAAGAAGCTGATAGGTGATAAGTGGACAGAGGACTGTCAGCACTCATTTCAACAGCTGAAGACTGCCTTGACTTCTGCTCCAATTCTTGGATATGCTGACTACAAGGAGCCATTTATCCTAGAAGTTGATGCCAGTTACAGGGGTCTAGGGGCAGTGTTGAGCCAAAAGCAAAATGGACTGTCACGTGTCATCGCCTAAGCCAGTAGGTCTTTGAGGCCTGTCGAAAGGGCCATGAAAGGATACAGCAGTTTCAAACTAGAGCTGATGGGTCTCAAATTGGCCGTTACTGAAAAATTCAGAGGCTATCTCCTTGGGAGTAAAACAATGGTCTTCACAGACAACAACCCCCTCACCCATTTGAAGACAGCAAAGTTATCTGCTGTGAAGCAAAGATGGGTGGCTGAGCTGGCCTCCTTTGACATCGCTATAACATACCGCCCTGGCAAACACAATGCCAATGCTGATACTTTGAGCAGATACCCCACATCAACTCCAGAAGGCCCAGAGGAAACCTGGACATCCGTATCAGAAATAAAGACATGTACAGCCATACCACCCCTCGCCCTTGAAAATGTCAGTGATGTCCAAACGGTTGATGAACATACTGATCCTGGTCTAGGTCTAGAACCAGATTTCTTTCTCCAGTCCCTACCCCCTGCGTCTATAGTGGATGCCCAAATGAATGACCCCACCATTGCCCCTATAAAGGACCTTGTTGTTTCCTCCAAGTACCCCGATTTCCATCAGCGCTCATCTCTGCCCAAGTCCTCCGTGAAGCTCCTGAGACAGTTTTCTCGCCTTAAGGTCACGAATGGAATTCTGGTCAGAATCATTAAAGAACCAGGTGGAGATGTTCACCAGGTAGTCCTTCCATCCTCTCTCCAGGCTGAGGCGCTACGCCTTGCACATGATGTCAGCGGACACCAAGGACCAGAAAGAACCCTAAAAATACTTCGCCGTCGTTGCTACTGAGTCAATATGCAAGAAACTGTTTTTGGCTACTGTAGGGTTTGTCTGAGGTGTCAGACAGCAAAGACACCAGCTGTTAGAATATTTCAGCCCCCAGGGCATCTCATCGCCCACTATCCTCTGGAAATAGTGGCTATGGATTTCACACGACTGGAAATGTCAGCTGAGGGCATAGAGACAGTCCTTGTGATGACTGACATATTCACAAAGTGGACTAAGGCGGTACCTGTTAAAGACCAGACTGCAGCTACTGTTGTCAAGGTCCTCATAGAAGAATGGATTCCCAACCTAGGGGCACCACTCCAGCTGCACTCTGACCAAGGAAGAGCCTTTGAATCTAATGTCGTCCGTCTTCTGTGTAGCCATTATGGCATTCAGAAATCTCGTACAAGCCCGTATAACCCCAAAGGCAACGGCCAATGCGAGAGGTTCAACAGGACCATGCATGATCTTCTCCGAAGTTTGGCACCACATGAGAAGAAACACTGGCCCAAGCATTTACCAACGCTTGTCTATTGGTACAACTCAACACCCCATTCATCTACTGGCCCGTCTCCATACTGCTTACTGTTTGGGAGAGAACCAAATCTCCCCATTGATTCCCTTGTACGAATGCAATCTCGGGATAGTTCATCAGCTCATGGATATCTGTTCAGACACCTGCAGAAGCTTGCAGACCTCAGATGGCAAGCAACCTTAGCAATCCAACGAAATGCAGAGGCAAGAGAGAAGTGTCATACGTCTACCAGAATTGCAGTCGGGGACAAAGTTCTAATGCGTAGCCACCCACATGGGAGAAATAAGATCCGGGACAGGTTTCAGGACGTCGTCTTCGAGGTCATCGGCTTACCCGACGCTGAAGGTGGACCTTATGTCATCCAGAAGAATGTGTCCAGTACGCCTATGCATGCGACTGCGGCTGAACTAAGAAAGTTCACAGAACAACAAATGGGTAACATTGTTCCAACAACTAGTAGGGAACAAAACAGGCCCCATTCTGATCCACAGGAGGCTGTGTGTGTTGGGTGGTCCGTTAGTATCAGTGAGCCTGGTGCGGCTATCGCACAACCTACCATGACTCATACAGTACCAGACATTGCCCATGGGGCCAGGGATCAGCCGAACTTGGTCAGGAGATCTGGGAGGAGGTTTAAACCTGTACACAGGCTAAACATCTAAATTGTTTCATCTTTTTGTTTGTTGAAACATATATCATTTTTTTTATCATTGTTAGATCTATAGTTATTGTACTTCTGTATGAATATTTTCTTTTCTGTTAATATGTTGTTTTTTAAAGCAGAGACTGCTTATATTTTTGTGGGGGTGCGTGTAGGCCTGTGGCTTTTTAAGTTTGTTTCGTCAGTGCGAATGTATGTTTTTGTTTAGCTGGCCCCCCTTTTTTTATGTTTAGAGTGAACTCCCCGTTTTCCGAATGCGTTGTCCAGTTGTCTGATTTCAGTGCGAATGAAATGTCGATACAACAGTGTTTCATTATAAAGCATAGCTTGCACTAGGTAAATATTTTATTTTAAACTCTAAGGTACTTTTATGTATGTATGCATGTTATCTTTTTCTTTTTACTGCCACTGTGGGTATGGTATTCATAAGTTGACATCACGTTTGTATTTAGTGTCCCTTAAACCCAGCAGTGGCGCGCCAAATTTAACTATGTCGCCATGCTTCACATATACTTTTCATTTTGTTTTATAACTTCATAAGGAATTCAGAATTATTGTATTGGTTAAATTTAAACCATTCCCTTTTACATATTACATGTATAGGCTATTGTAGCATATTAGGCCTATGTGTAGACTACGGGTACCTTAATCATTAATATATTTTTTTTATTTCTTCTTCCGATTGAAGAACAAGACTCTTGTCAACTCTACCGACAGCACTTTCCTAGCTAATAGTGTCACAACTGCTGACCTGTGTTCGTCCGAATTCTCATGTTCCCTCATTCTTTGAACTGCGTTTTTCCAGTCGTTGTACCCTTCATTAGCTAGCGACCCCAATTTCCCAAGCATCTTACAAGGGGCGCAAAACACTGCACCCTTGCTCTTCGAAAATATGAGCCAAGTTCGAGGTCCATTGTTCCATTGCTTAATGTTCGGCTAAGAATAGCAGGACTGTAAGTTATATTAAGAGCGCCCTGTTTTTTAAAAATGTAGTAAAAATATTTATTATAACAGTATTTTCTATAAAGCTTTTTGATAAGACAAGCCAGGCTTTTGAGCTTATGTAAAGATTCCGCCACCGGGGCCCCTAGCCTGGCTGGGCCCCTAGGCCCGGGCCTTGTGATCCTAGGCGGAAATCTGGGCCTGGTCATAGGGCCTATATCTCTTCACCCAACAAAAGCTCCAACTTTTGGGTAATAATAAATATCTTGCTGTGAGCCTTCAGCCGTGACGTAGAATCCATTTCCGTCCGCTGCCCAACCGATGGCTTCCGTATTCGGCTCGGGTCGGTACGTCGCGATGATTTCCGGAAGTGTGTGTCTCACCGTGTTGAGGTAGTCTTCGTCTGTAACGCTGTGGATGGAACATTAAGACTTATGCATGACGTCGCGGGGATGAGTGTTTATGTTCAATAATGAACCGATATCAGCGATAAATGCATAACAAGTTGAGATGACATACTTTAAACCATAACCAAACATTCTATCGTACTTACCTAAAGTAGTACACCGCGTTGTGGGCTACCAACAACATTTCGGTGCCGTCAGGGGCGATGTCACCGCCCTGTGGGTCTGGCATTGTGGAGTCGATCTGCAACACCGCCGTCTTGCTCATGTCCAGAACGGCACGCTCCTGGCCCCACGCTGAGCTTGGTAGCTGGGCCAGAACCCCTTTCCTCCAGCTGACCTGGACATGACAAATACTCGGCCATCAGGGGCGACCATCAGTGTGTTGGAGTCTAATTCTGGCCAACTGTAAAATTAGGAGAGAACATGCAACGAAACACTTTAGACGCAGTCCTCTATCATCTAACAATTTTTTTTATATCAACTTTCAATCTGTTCAATATTATCTTTCAATCTGTTCAATATTATCATCTTTCAATCTGTTCACTATCATCTTTCAATCTGTTCAATATCATCTTTCAATCTTTTCAATATTATCATCTTTCAATCTGTTCAATATCATCTTTCAATCTTTTCAATATCAACTTTCAATCTGTTCAATATCATCTTTCAATCTGTTCAATATCATCTTGCAATCTGTTCAATATCATCTTTCAATCTGTTCAATAACATCTTTCAATCTGTTCAATTTCATCTTTCAATCTGTTCAATATCAACTTCCAATCTGTTCAATAACATCTTTCAATCTGTTCAATATCAACTTTCAATCTGTTCAATAACATCTTTCAATCTGTTCAATATCAACTTCTGTTCAATATCATCAATATTTTTTTTTCTAGGCCTATTCTTTAATTCTATCCAGTTTCAGACCTATTCTAGAATATTCAACTACTATCTGGGAGCCATCACCTAACAAAAGAAGAAACCAACCCTAATGCCAATTATTGTAAGATTACGAACATTTTCTAGAAATAATAAATCATACATAAAACTACAAATTCTAAAAAGAAAATTAAACTATTTTCGAATAAAATACTTCATTCAAAGTATTTAAACACTCTCTATTTTCCTCAATGGCTCGCGAACATGGAATAACTAGAATGAATTAATCTATAGAGCTAGAACAAACATTCTTTTTTACAAAAAATGAATATTATATCAAAATGCAACACTAGTGTTGGGCTGCAGATCTGCGATAGACGTAATACACTTCTTCTTTGAAGACACTTCAGTAAATAAACTATATAAAGATAAGACGAACACTGTCCTATTCTGCAATTTGTTATAAAACGTGTCGCAAACATCCATTGTACAAGACATTCACACACATAGAAGCAAGGCGGGGATCTTTAAATAATTGCTATTAACTTTTACTTCCCCGAATGCTGTATACTGAGAATACAGAAGTCAGTATTTTACTGTGCAACTTATAGATTGCACATTTGCTTTCCGGTGTTGGCAGAGTGTGTTTGTGTGTGTGTGGGAAAGGGTGTCAGGATTTGTGCTTGTGTGTCTGTAGGCTAATCCGTACTGTCAAGTCTGGACTCATCAAGTTGAATACCAGAAACTCCGGATTATAATCCCCAGTCCCCGCGGGATTATCACTCGACCGTCGGCAAACCTACCTGAAGGACAGCGAGTCCACCAGGTCCACGGTTGCGTCCTGTAGGTGCTCCGGCTCCCTGACCATGTATATAACGTCGTGCGCCCCACTCACTGCGTGGTTGCCAGTGTCAGCCAGGTAGATGCAGTAACGGTGTGGCTCTACAGAGGCACTGGATACATCAAAAATGTTTTTCATTAAATGAATATGGCGTTTTACAGCGCTTTAATGTTACAGCCGTGCGGGTCACTTTTGATTTTATTTGTTGAATTTAATAAAACGCCATTTATACGTTTACAGACGTTTCTTCTAGATAGAAGATTACTACGTCCACTAGGCCCCAAAACTTCTACAGGGGGGCAAGAAATGGTCGGCGGCAGGGCTAGAACACGGACCGTTCTGTGGACAGCCCAGTGTACAAACAACAGGACCAGCCGGGAAGAAATTTATTGTGTACAGAAGTCACTTAAAATACAGAAAAAAACACATCTCACAGCAGTGGTTAAACCAGATACCATCGACGTGCTTCTGACCATAGCGCCAAATGAGTTTAATACATAGTCAGTGTTACCTGCAGAACAATAGTCAGCACAAGGTCCAATAGCAATGTCCTCCCAGTCGTAGTTTATTGCATTGTTTACTGTAAAAGTAGCAATCTAGAAATATACAAATATATATATAAATATATGTGGCAATATTATATATATATATATATATATATATATATATATATATATATATATATATATATATATATATATATATATATATATATATATATAAATCTAGTGCGATCTGTTTTCTCCACGCTCCAGAATCTCACATCACACAGCCACGCCACTGATCTACAAGAATACATTTGACACCTCTTTATCTTATCGAATAGATCTAAGTCAACCGACCAAAAACCGAGACAATTTTGTGTGTATGGAAATAATCGACGGATACAAAATCAACGCGGTTCGAAGTAAATGAAAACTGATGTTTGACTAGTCTAGATATTTGAAAACAAACAAACTACCGAAACACTGTTCATACTTTAAAAAAAAACAACAACACTTTCACATGTTCTGGCAGTACTCTGTTTTTAATTTAAGAGTTTCATTAATTTTTAGCTTCAAGAAAGTCTACTACCGTGGTTAGTAAAAACATTTCATTCTATAGAATTTATTAGTGCCGAGATGATTTTGTGTAATTTAGTCAATTGATCTTCTCTTACTAGTGCATAGTGGATGTTTAGGAATGTTCGGCACATACTACACTGAAAAGAAGAGGAAGAAAGGTAAAGAATTTTGGCTCGATGGTTCAAAGAAAATTGTTTTATCAGTGAATTATTTGATGTCATGGGGACAGGTTCTCCTAGCGGCTAGGTCCTGGTTTCCAATCTTGTTGGTGAAGGCTATGATTTGTTCCCGGGTCTTGAGAGTGTTCAAGTAAAGGGGGACGGAGCATGGTGGTGGCCACACTATGCCGGAAGTATGCAATGGCCACATAAACTCTTGAATGTTGCATCTCAGATCCCTATACATCAACTTGGTCTGAAGGGTGTCATAAGGGGGACTGTTGAGGGTGTGGGTTTGTGGATTATTGGGGGTAGTGGTGGCTTGTTGTCGTAGGGCTCTCTTGTGCCGACACAGTAATTGCCCTGGAATAATGATTAAGTCTCTCCTGGCTCGTTAGATGGTATAACGTACACAAACAGACAGTTCTAAGTGGTATACAAGCAAATCTCTGGTGACGGTTATGATGTTTATTTTCATTCAATAGTCCAATGGTGAAATATATAATATGAATTGGCACAGTAATAGCTAGCTCTTGGTGTATGGTAATGTCATGTAATATATCTATAAGGTACACAACTACACTGTGGGAAAATCTATTACTTGAGTCTAAAACATGCGGGGGGGGGGTCTAATAATGTGAGTCGAAGATGTACAGATAGCTTACAGGCCGAACGCCAAACCAGAACTGAACTAAGACTAACTTCTAAGTTTGCGCAAGCGTCCTAGTGACTTCAAATCACGTGATCTACCTCAATCTGGTTGGCTAATTCTATTAATTTAGATTTAGATAGGATTCCGATTGGCTAATCGAAGATAGTTCTGTATAAAGGGATGACTTACTAGAGGGAAAAGGGGGGGTGTAGATGAAACAATTAATACTGCCAACAATGCGGGGTGGTAGGGGAACATAGAAGAGGGGAAACGATTTATCTTCCCTATAGGGGACTTAATATACCTATGTCAAGTGGTCCGCGGTCAGGCTTCCGCGAGAGGTGTTACACATGTGCGAAAACAGTTTCGCTGGTCAGTTTCCCGGAAATAAACGGGACAAAAGGAATAACTAATAAGCCGCTGCCCCGTTCGTTGGGTAGGTGGAGGGGAGATAAGTGGGTGGGGGGGGGGAAGAGCGCGGAAGGGGCACAGGTGGGGTTTAAGCGGGGGGTCGAATATTTGGGTCAATGGCGTAATGCCTATAAACATATACATTAAAATAACAACAGGAATTAATAATCAAAGACATAATATAAATATATACATTGAAGGTTTCACATACTGACACATACACTATCATTCATCCAAGATTGAGTACCATTTCCGCAGCATTAGTTAGTAATCTCTGAATTGGGAAATAAAAGAATGTAGTGAAGATTGGAGAAAAAGGTGTTGAGAGTTACAGTTACGTGAGACAGAGATGTTTTATGGCGTCAGACTACTCTTCTGCTTTCTATCCTAAACTTGCACTAATCTGTGATCTCACGTTCCACTATCTATCTATCTACGTGCTAATGAGTCATGGTTGTGTCCAGAACCGTGACAAAGGGGTTGCACTATTTTACTTTTTATTTCACAATGGATGGTTTGTTTTGGATTTTAGAGATACAAGAGGGGCATTGTAACAAAATTTAAATAAATAAAGAATGTGTAACCACTGCACTAAATAGCCTATCAACAACTGAAACTTTCACTTTATCTTTCTTAAATTAAAATACATATAGTGTTATAAAATATCAAATGAAGAGGTTTTACTCAAAAGGGGCGTCCATTAATTACGTCAACAATTTTTAGGCGATTGTTAACCCCCCCCCTCCCACTTGTCAACAACTGTCAAACTTTCAGAGACCCCCCTATATAATTATGTGTATAATTATGTGTTACCCCCCCCCTCCTATAACAAGTAACAATATTTTAGACGCTGGCTTTTATGTATATAATAGATTTGAAACGGAAAGGTCTATGCTATAGTCAATTGTGATACAATTTAAAAACTTGTTTAAAATATTTTAACCCATATCTTGCTGAGGTTTTAGTTTTTCGTGATTTTTACATATGTAATAGAAAGTGATGATGTAATAAACAAATGAAAGTTATTTTGTGAAAATTTTATTTTTTTTATTGAAATATTGAAATTTTTTGAAGTGTCCTTAAAAAAAGACGCCAGCAACAAATGATACCGTGACATTGCATGTTTGCAATAGAAACAGGCCCTCTTATTTCAAGTATAAATACATATTTTTTTAACAATTTAAGTTAGAATTCTTAATTAATAGCTTTTTAAAACAATAAGATAAGAAAATAGTGTAATAAAACATTGGCATTCGAGTGGCATCCGGGAACGGAATGGGTTAACAAAACAAACCAGAAAAACCAATAACATCATTTAAAACACTAATAAAAATAAAATGCAAGATTAGACTCTGACCACAGATAAGCGTAGGACGCAATAATATTTTTTACAGAAGTAGCGTGTGTAATATCTAATATAAGAATATATCAATCATATTTAATTTTTTTTAAAGTATGCTTTATATAATAATATATTTGTTGTTTGCAAAAAATGCTGTAGATATTGTGATGCTCGGCGTAAACACATTAGATAAATAAATATATATCTATATAATAGGCAGCTGAGCCAACAGTATATATATAGTTGATATGACTCATTACTTATAACAATATCTGATATTGTTTCCGATAATGCATTATATGGTACAAAGAAATATATTCTATGATGGCGTCTCCTCGAATTGTTTTCATCTTATTGCATTGTAAATATCCTATTTCGTATTGGTATTCTGGGCGTCGGATAGGTCTTCTGGGCAACCGATTGATATTCTGGGCAGCGGATTTGTATTTTGGGCATCGGATAGGTCTTCAGGGCAACGAATTGGTTTGCTGGGCAACAAAGTGCTCTTCTGGGCACCAGACCTGAACCCATCTTCTCGACGATAAAGCGGACCGAGATTTAATCTCTTGGGGCCCGGAGAACGAAATTTGCAATATTACGCAGATGTGATAATCCCCGTAAAGGGTCGGCACAAACGGTTAGCCTCCCCCCTCCACTCTGAGCCCCTGCAGAGCGGGGAACTCGACAAGCACATGTTCGACCGTCTCCCACGCCTCCATGCAGTTTCTACACCACAGATTAGTCTTCCGTGTAGCAGACAGGTCTTCTGGGCAGCAGATTCATTGTTTGGGGAGCTGATTCGTCTTCTGGGCAGCAGATGCCTTGTGGGCAACATATTGATGTTATGGCCATCAGATAGGTCTAATGGGCACTGAATTGGTCTTGTGTAGAGGATAGGTTTAACGACGGCGCATTCGTCTTTAGGGCATCATATTTGTATTTTGGGCAGCTGATGTGTCTTCTTGGAAGATGATTTGTGTTCAGGGCATTTGCCAGATTTTATGGGCAACAATTGTCCATTTGGATATTATATTGGTCTTATTTGTGGCGAATAATCTTTAAGCATCTTTTGTCTTTTGGGCAATGTATCGGAGCCAGCAAAAGAAAAAAAAAGCAAGAAAGGTTTGTGTCGATCCTATTGTAATAGAAAAAGAGTAGCCAGCTAAAGAAAAGGAGAACCCTTTCTTTGTCGGCTGTATGATGTGTTCTAGAATTTGGTCAACATAAATTTGCTTAAAACAATCTGCAAAGCTGAATAGTCTTATCTCAGATTGAACATTATTTGTATTTGTTTTTACATAATTAGGAGAGCTAGAATCTAGAAATTCACTAGAATGTCTTTAGTTACATCATATTAATTACATGCATGGCGGCTGAATCAATATATTGAGTGTATTATATAATCTTCGTCTTGTATATAAGTAATAGCATGTTGAATTGAGTAAAAGTTGTGACAGATTATGAGAATATAATTGAAATATATCCTAGAAGTAGTCTAATACTGTATATTTATGTATATAAATGTACAATGTTGTTTTAAAACTAGTTAACATGGAAAAAAAATAATATCATTCCTTCTCAACTTGCTTCAAATGTTAAAGACTCCCAAATGAATTCCAAAAGAAATCCAAAAAAATAACGTTTTTCTATGTTTTAGCAAAGAAAACACTAAAAAACTAAATTTCATGTCACGATATCATTTGTTACTGGCGTCCTTAAAAAAGGACAGTTCGTTTTAACACCTCTGTGTAATTATTATTATTGTTTTAAACTTAATATCTATGTTTATGCCTTCTACGAACATTAGTTAACAAAGTTATGTTAAAGCTTAAGTAAAGTTTTATCATTTTCTTACAAAAAAAGTCTCACTTTTTCAGACTTGACTTTTTTTCCTCAATTTTATCAAACTCGCGATATAAATTTGTTTCGAGCACAAAAAAATCTAAAAGCAGACAAATAAAGATAATAATTAGATAGATCAGTATATATTATTTACATTCATTGAAAAAAATGCAAACTATTAACTTAATTTCATATCTTAAATCGCATTTTACAAAGTGTCCTTAAATAAGGACGCCAGCAAGATATGGGTTAAATTGAATATAACTCTCATAGGTGTGGCGTGGTGAAACATGGTTCCTCCCCCTCCCCACTCGCCCCTTCCACATTGTTTCCAATCCGAGGATTTTAACAATATTTCTTTTCTTTTTGTTTACTATTGTTCTTTTCATAGAAATATTTAGACCTAATCTTTTCTAATTTTACGTTTCACAAATGAGCTTTTGGTACATTGTTAATTTTTAACTAGTTTAAGGGAAACTGTGCACCAGTTGTAAAATATCCCTCTATGTTAACCATCTGTTCACTATTCCTTCTTCCACACACACATTATACTCACGGTATAGTTGCCTTCTTACACACACACATTATACTCACGGTATAGTTGCCTTCTTCCACACACACATTATACTCACGGTATAAATGCCTTCTTCCATACACACATTATACTCACGGTATAAATGCCTTCTTCCACACACACATTATACTCACGGTATAGTTGCCATCTTCCACACACACACATTATACTCACGGTATAGTTTCCTTCTTCCACACACACATTATATCCACGGTATAAATGCCTTCTCTGTCTATGGTTACCAGACGTCCGGCAAAAGCTGGACAATGCCTCATTTTTTAGACTATTGTCTTCCGTCCGGCAGGCAAAGCTAAAAACCTTTAAAATGTCCGGCTTTTGTAGTATTTTATTTTTTGTAAGCGACTAGAATTAACCTCTTAAGAATATGTGGTAAACTCACTAGAAGCGCCAGCGCTCAGCCTGGTGCCATGGCACTTATTCACTATGGCTCCAACCTATAAACTACAATTAATCCTGGCTCATTGCGGTGCTCACCAATGAATAAAGAATGTGTGACTGTATTTGTATCTTGTATCTTTATTTTGTATATATGAATGTACTTACTCTCTTCTATAACTGTTGTACATGCATCAATATATATATATTCCTTATATTATTATACAAGCTTAGTTATCTGCCCTTGTATATTATATTTAACATGTTTACACTCCCCTTGTATGTACAGTCTAACCCCCCCCCCACCCTCGCCAAGCCCTCCCTTTGATCCCCCTCTCGGCTACTGACCACTGGTCAAGATAAGCATGACCAGTATCCACATAGCCTCAAAGACTGGCGGTCATGTGAACACGGAGCACAGATCCTTGCTCTCGAGGACTCTGCTCCGGCTAATAGTGTGGAGGCCCCAGCTGCTCTTAGCTGGGGAAGTGGGTCTGAGTGTTATAAGATATCGTCGCTCGTTGGACGGTTGTAACGCTTGGACAATAGTGGGATTGAGTATTATAAGATATCGTCGCTCGTCTGACGGTTGTAATACTTGGTTAAGTCTCCTAGCCTCCGCAGTAGTAGGTTAGAGGTATTGGCTTGTGACCCTTCTAGGGCAGGACTGCCATTGCAGGGGCCCAAGGTGCACACTATCTCTGTCCGTACGGGAAAAGCAAAGCCTGGGAATGGTGAAAACCCGGGCGCTGCTGTTGCCAAGCAGCAGTCGAAAGTCACCCTCTGCCAAGCGGAGCACAGATCCGACAAGCCCCACCTAGGAGCTTCGTGTAGCCGGACTGGAGAGGCACATTAGCGGGATTCCCGGGTGAAAAGGCAAGACACGATAGGACTCTGTTCCCAGGATAAGCAGAAAAGCAGCTGCCAGCCAGCCAGGGAATCTAGCCGCTCTAGACGGGAGCATTCCTGGAAGACTGGAGGCCGAAGCGGCCTACGTAATGGCAGTAAAACCAGGGCTGGTGGTACCCTGTGTCCCGGTGTACATGACATACATCCGGGGAATCCCACCTTGGGTGGTCAGGTCAGTCACAATAAGACCGCGTTCTGCCAATCCCCGACGGTGACTCCCGCGACTAGTGATACGGCGCACAGATCCAACAAGCTCCATCTAGGGGTTTCGTGTTCCCGGTTTAGGGGTGCTCGTGCGCGGGTATCCCGAGCTGAGAGGCGTAACACGATAGAACTCTGCTCCCAGCGAAAGCGGAGGTAGCCCGACGGTAGACATGACCTAGGCAAAGGCTCGCACCAAAAGAGCGCCCAGCTCCGGGTGATGCATCTGAACGTGTTTAGCCTGATCCCCAAGTCTCTAGAGATCC
This sequence comes from Anisus vortex, assembly GCA_949126835.1. Classification (NCBI taxonomy): domain Eukaryota; kingdom Metazoa; phylum Mollusca; class Gastropoda; family Planorbidae; genus Anisus; species Anisus vortex. Next base: position 31,940,454 of record OX421495.1, read on the forward strand.
TAAAACTCTTGCATGAGTATGATATTGACGTGGCAATGTTCCAGGAATGCAAAATTGGTAAGAAGAGGGTGGCATCCTTTTCGGGATATACGATCTTCCGATGCACCTGCTGCTTGGGAGGCAGTGGAGGGCTGGCAACCCTTGTCCGAAGTTCACTACAAGCTCGAGTGGTGAACCGCAGAACGGGCAGTTGCAAGATCGATATCCTAACCCTGGAGGTGTTGAAGAATGGAAAGGCTTATACCCTGACCAACGTCTACAAACCTCCGAAGAAGGATTTGGACCTCACCGTGGAGGCACATCTTTCTCGCACTTGTATTGGCGGTGATTTCAATGCGGCATCACCGGCCTGGGGCTATGCTGTCGCCAACAACTCAGGACGACTGGTGGAGGAGCTATGCAACAGCACGACGCTGATCCGATTACAGGGTACCGATACCCCAGCTACCTTTTTCCACACGGGAAATGGTAGTGAATCGAGGCCGGATCTCACGCTCGTGAGTGCTGATCTGGCTGCTAGCACCTCTATGGAAGTCTTGGGTGATGTTGGGAGTGATCATTTGCCCGTGTTGGTCACTATCAATATAGGAAAAGCAAGCAGCGAACCTTCCGGGCCCAGGAAGTGGATCTACTCGAAGGCACGCTGGGACGAGTACAGAATGCGCACCGATCGCGCTCTTGAAAAAGTGCTTATCGAGACTGGGCCTATCGACTAAGTGTATGGTACGATGGTTAAAGCCATACTAGGGGTTGCCAGAAAGACGATACCAAGGTCACATGAGAAGCGCAAGTTCAGACCGTTTTGGACAAAAGCCCTAGGAGAGTTGGTCCGCAAAAGGAGGGCTGGGGCGCAAGCTCGCGAGCAGGCGGAAGACGGCCGAGAGCCGTCGAGAGTACAACCGTTTAACGGCGGAAGTGAAAGGGGCTATCGCGGAGGCAAAATTGTCGAAATGGACTGATACATGTGCTGGATTGGACCTTGCCGAAAGCCGGCAGGCATGGAACCTAATCAACCACATTGAGCGAGCTGAGGTAGCTAGCAGAGCACCAGCTTCGTTGGCAAGAGCAGGGGCAGGCCCCATGGTATCGGATACCAAGCGGGATGAGATGCTCAACCGACACTTCGTAAGTGTCGGAAAACTGGGTGGAAGAACGAGTGTGTCTGCTGGGCTAGATAAAGTCCGGAAGGCAAACGAACGCCACATGACGGGAGAGGGTGAGGTTAGCACATTCACGGTGCCCTTTACTCGGCAAGAACTGGAGTATGTTTTGAGACGGTGCAAAGCGAAGAAGGCCCCAGGGCTGGATGGGATTAGCAACGAGCTGATCACTCACCTTGGGGCTGTTGGCAAGGGCAAACTCTTGGAGCTCGTAAACCGAACATGGTCTGAAGGTGTCCTACCGAAACAGTGGAGAGAGGCCTTGGTGGTACCCATCTTGAAGAGGAGTAAAGACCCGGGTCAGGCCGAAAGCTACCGACCGATTTCCCTAACATCGTGTGTAGGGAAGGTAGCTGAGAGATTAATCAATAGGAGGCTTGTGAGGTTCCTAGAGGATAATGGACTGGTTACCCCCACTCAAGCAGGCTTCCGTAGCGGAAGAAGCTCGATGGATCAGGTGACGCTCTTGGTCCAGAAAATGGCTGACGGGTTTCAGCGGAAAGAGTCTACACTAGCAGTGTTCCTGGATTTTAAACAGGCCTACGATAAGGTCTGGCGGCCGGGGTTGTTGTTGAAGCTAAAGAGGGTAGGAATAGCCTCTAACACGAACAATCTGATCAAAGGGTTCTTAACCCGAAGAACAGTTGCAACTCGTTACGGGAAAGCGGTTTCTCGGAAGCGCGTCCTGGAGCAAGGATTGCCCCAGGGCTCAGCACTGTCCTCTACACTGTTCCTGGCTTTTATCAACGACCTACCGAACTATCTGGGAAGCTCGTCGCTGCTTTTCGCAGACGATCTTGTGGTCTGGTCGACCGGGAGAGAAGTGCGTGCTCTACAGCGGACCCTCCAGCAGGATTTGAACGCAGTAGCCTGTTACGCCAAGCTTTGGGGTATGGAAGTAAACTGCCTAAAAACAGTTTATTATCTCTTTACCCTTGGAATCGATATCCTCAAAGAGCCGATCGAGCTGAACATTGACGGCCGCGCTCTGGCATGCGACCAGAAGCCGGTCTATCTCGGAGTGACACTGGACCGAAAGCTAACGATGTATGACCATGTGAGGTTAGTCCAAGAGAAAGCTTCTTCTAAGCTGAACATTGTCAAGAGACTGGCCAGTACTGGCTGGGGTGCGAAGGCGAGTGTGTTGAGAAATCTTTACCTAGGAGCGGTAAGATCTCAGATCGATTACAGCCTCCCGGTGCAAATCTATGCGTCTGATACTGCTTTGAAGACGTTGGACTCTGTACAAAATCAAGCCCTCAGACTAATATGTGGAACGTTCCGAACCGCCCCGACATCGGCTGTTGAAATCATGGCAAACGTGCCGCCTCTGAATGGGAGAAGGAAAAAAAGGGCCGTTATTACTGCTTACGAGCGGTATAAGCGGTTGGAGGAAAGTTCCCCCCTCAGGATGCTCGTGGATTCCTGGGTGGGAAGATCTCGGATCTCAATGCAGTCCTTCATGCACCACGCACTGAAGCTCAGCGCAGAGATTGGACTCCAGGTCGACCGCATGGCCCTGCGGACGGGAGTGGAACCTCCTCCTCACCTATCTTTCAACCTGCCAGAGATACGGACGAACCTGATGGATGCAGTTGGACCCAGCGCTTGCCTGACTGAGAGGCGCGCAGCTGCTCTAAGGACGGTACGTGCATACTCGGGATTCGTTGAGGCATACACTGATGGGAGCGCGATCAGTGGGACCGAAGCGCGTTCTGGGTATGGTGCTCTTGTGTCGTACCCGAAGGCAGAAGAAAAACAGGCTGAGCTAAGTGGGCCGTGTGGAGCAATCTGCATCTTTGATGCGTAGATGGAAGCCATCAGAATTGCTGCTGTGGCATTTGGGAAAACGTTCGAAGACACACCAGCTGCTCGTGCTGATGTAGTTATCTTCACTGATGCGCTTTCAGTACTCCAAGCCATCGATGGCTTGGGGACTTGGCCCGATCTGCTTGTCCGACTATTAGCTGCTATTTCCGATCTGATCCTCAGGTACGAGGTGAAGGTCATCTTGCAGTGGATTCCAGGTCATGCAGGAGTCCCTGGCAATGAGATAGTGGATGCCTTGGCCAAGAAGGGATCCCTGACACCCACTCCGGAAGGTCCGTCCACCTTTGTGAGTGCCCGCAGATCAATACGTGAGTGGGAGACAAGACAATGGAACAAGAGTTGGGACGAATCAGACAAGGGTCGAGGTGTGTGGCAGCAACTAAAACGGCCAAATCGAGCTGATCCGTGGTGGAAGCTCCGCAGGAGAGAACAGGCTACGATAGCCCAGTTCCGTACAGGGCACTGCCCTATTGGTGCCTATTTCGGACGATTTAGGCCCAATTTCGATTCGCGGTGCCGACATTGCTTTGAAGCAGAAGAGACGGTCGAGCATTTGCTTTTAGACTGCCCTGCCTTGCAGGAGGAAAGAGTGGATGGGAATGGTCAACAGTTTGCACCATCCCTTTATGGGAACCTGGCTGTGCTACGTAGTACAAGTGTGTTTGTCCTCCGAATCCTAAGAGATTAGTCTCGATTCGATCACTCCGGTGAGTGAGGTTTAAAGTCTGGTCAAGATAAGCAAATTGCGTCTACACGCGAAATCTATTACAGTCGGCCCAGGTGGCCAGGGAAACCCCTCCCCCAAACTCTTCCCCCTTAAACTGACACATACGCAACAGCCCTCGTCGGGATGTATGGTATCAAAGAGCTTTTGTATCCCTCCCCCGACTGCCCTCTTCTCCCCCCTCCCCATTGCCCCTACCCCCATAGAGGGCACTTCTTGGTTTAAGATAGAAATAAGAAACGGGTATTGGGGCCTTAGACACGGAACGCAACAGTCCTGTCTTCGGTCGATCCAAATATATACTGTTTACTTTGTAAATTTGTGTTGTGGATTAAATTCTGCCATCTATCGCTTTTGCCTAAATAAACAGTATTTGAAATTCATCCCGGCATTGAATCAATCATTGTTCTTGTGTCTGCTCACGTATTAGCACTCGTGTCATATAGTAGTAGAAATTACTCTATTCAATAGGCTTACAGCACCCGCCAGCCAAGCGGGATAACGGACTAAAATATAAATAATTCTAAGGCCCAAACTTCACTGTTACATCGCAATAATCAGCCTCTACACGAGCCAAAAAACCACGTAGAGTGCCCGCAACGCTACAGAATATAATTCATTAAAAAGTGCATGAACATTTGTACAAGAAAAAAATGATCCGTTTTTTTAAAGACTCATGTATGAGCTGTAAAATTTATTTTTAAAGTTGCCCAAAATTAAGCAAGCTGCTTTTCAGCCTACAGTGAATGTATATGTTTTTTAACAAAAATGTTTCTTATTCAGTTTACCAATATGCACTAAAATTACTTATTGGCAGCTCTTATAATAAAATTGTACTGATTCAATTGAAACACAATGTCCTCCTTTGTCCTCCTTTTGACACCCATGTGTGTGGCAACCCTAACCCTGTATCGGGCCTCTCCTACCTTGTACTATTTGCCACCCACACCTTGCAATACTGGCGACGCCACTGATACTAATACATTTTTATCTCATACAATTTTTGTAGAAAATTAGAAATAAAAACTAAAAAATTACTAAATAGATCTATGTAGCTTAATCAATCTAATTTAAATGTTTTACCTATTATAACGTAGACAGCAACAATATATTAGTCTATTTATCAGAATTAGGGATGTTAAAGGAAAAGTATATAAGTATTTCGGACATCAAGATTTCATATGGTGGGTCACGAATTATTTTTCTGAAGGAAATATTTTAAAATCACCATGTTGGATTCATACAATACACTTCATTCAATGCATTGCAAACATTAATTAATATCAGAGAGGGCCTATTGTTGTTTTTAGTTATATTGCCAATCCCAGCTATTGCTTAGGCCTACATAACTTACATAACGAACACCAGTCTCTGGCGCCTAATTTAGATGTACTGAACGGCAAAGCAATGAGTTTCTGAGCGTACTCTGCAGACAGTTTGTTGGTGTGTTTGTGTTCCTTTGTTATTCCATCCACCATGTCTCGCTACAATTTATTGGTCGGTCACTTTGCCTTGCTAACAATTGCATTAGTTTCCACTCATACATAGATCTACAAACTAACAAAATGAACACAAAAAGGACGTGTTATATGTAGTTTCCATAATTGATATACCATTTGTATTAACGTAAAGCCATGTTTTTAAATGTTTGCTATGTAAGTGGCACAGGACTAATGTAGAATTTTGTAATACATTTTTATCATTATTTATTTCATAAAACGTAACATTGTTGACGTCAACTTTTCTTGACCTCCCCCCCCTCCCCATGTCAACAATGGTCAAACTTTTTCAGACCCCCCCCCCTATTTTGTTGACGTAAATAATGGACGTCCCCAAAGGAATGAATTTGGAATAGCCTCATACGGAAGTGACGTTTTGCAAGGGAACAAAATCTACAAAGCAGAACCAACTAAATCTATATTTAACCATTTTGTTAAAAATTACGTGGCTACGGATTCGAAACATAGAACTCAGCTCTGATTGTTTGTGCGTTAACGCACAGTATTGAGCTGCTTGTCGTAACAATATTCATTTTTTCTAATGGGTGATATTGCTGCTGAGAGTGAACACCCTTGCTCCTTTTACAAGTTAGTCATACATACCTAAATTGTAAAAGGGGCAAGGGTGTTAACTCTCAGCAGCAATATGCCCTATTGAGTTACCATCATTGACATCACATCCAGAAATAAGACATCTGAAATGGCGACGAGATTTTGATTTTTCCTCCTAAAAACACGTACACATTTTGGCCTAAATGCTAATATTAAACTAATTAATTGAAAGTTAGGTTTAATATTTTGTATAAATGATTTTTATTAACATGGGACACTGAATACACTATTTACTATTAAAATCAACTGTTAACTCAATTCTGATAAAACCTCTTAACTTGGTTAAAATAATTGATTTAGAAATTTATAAGCAGACATTTTGGGCTTACTCGGTGGCCATCGCTTGCCCGTAAGGCAAAGAACGTATTCGGGTTTCCTATATCATTGTGGACGTAGACGACTCCACTATGGATTCGACTGGCAGCGATACCGGAAGCCTCTTTTATGTGACTGTTGGTAACGGAGCCTTTCACTTGTTTGTGTCCGAATATTGTGGTCTCTATAAGATCTGGTATCGAACACATTAGTATTTTTAATCATCCAATGAAAAAATATGCAGAACGTTACACCTATATTTAGGATACAATTTTGACAGACAAGCAAGCCATTCTATAAAAACGTCATTGCCAACGAAAGATGAAAGGGATATTCTGTTGTGTTTTTTTTTTGTTCGCGTGGTTATAAGTAAGATTAAATTGACAACATTAAATAATGCAATTATAAAGTAACATGCGAAATGATCAACGGAGCTAATTTAGTATATATATGCATGTGATGTGCATTATAGGTCAAACACAACAAAAGGGAACGAACTGCATTAATGCACGAAATTCAAAGTGAACACGAGTTGTCTGACTCAATACATTACAGAGAAATATCGTCACATTTTATCCATATTTTCTAGCCAACCAACAGACTGACATTTATTCGCTCTATTTAGTGATTAAGGGTTGTTCACATTTGACGCGACTCAGCAAAGTAAGTAAGTAGGGCCTATAAGCTTATACTTTATGAGAAAGTGCGACGAGAGTTGGATAAAGTGTATTTCCATCGGCTAGCTTTTTGAAATAATGGGGACAAAAACAACTAAACAGACTAGGAATGGGATGAGGTGTAAGAAGTTTGGCTATCTAATGTGGAGGACACTTTAGTAAAGGCTATATTTATCCAATCGCTTATTTATTAATAATTTTAAGCATCTATTTAAGGTGGTCGTAACGAGATTTTGGAATCTTAAATTTAGCGATATAAATATTTAGGCCTACATTGATTTAAGAAAACAAAACAAAACCAAGGATGACAATCGCAGTCATACGATTACCCTACCTGAAGATGCAAGTATTACCAAGACAGCAGCAAACAGCACAATCAATGCTTTATGTCTAAACATTGTTGCCAAATGTCTACTGTAATGAATTATATCGAATCAAATTGTGTAATGTGCTAATTGCAGACGTTTTATCTAAAGAGCTTTTGTAATGAATAAGTTAAAAAAAAATACTGGAGACAAATAAGAATTTTTAGCGCAACGATAGTTAGGCCTACTAACCTAACTAGATAAGATATGAGTATATTTTTATAAAAAAATGCAAGCTTTTTTTTTTAACTTGTCCAATAAATGTAGTAAATACTACAGAAGTAAATACTACAGAAGTAAATACTACAGAAGTAAATACTACAGAAGTAAATACTACAGAAGTAAATACTAGAGAAGTAAATACTACAGAAGTAAATACTACAGAAGTAAATACTACAGAAGTAAATACTACAGAAGTAAATACTACAGAAGTAAATACTACAGAAGTAAATACTACAGAAGTAGCCTAAATACTAGAGAAGTAAATACTAGAGAAGTAAATACTACAGAAGTAAATACTACAGAAGTAAATACTACAGAAGTAAATACTACAGAAGTAAATACTACAGAAGTAAATACTACAGAAGTAAATACTACAGAAGTAAATACTACAGAAGTAAATACTACAGAAGTAAATACTACAGAAGTAAATACTACAGAAGTAAATACTACAGAAGTAAATACTACAGAAGTAAATACTACAGAAGTAAATACTACAGAAGTAAATACTACAGAAGTAAATACTACAGAAGCTTCTTTTGTACAGTGTTTATACCTGTTATAAATATACTCTTAGATCTTACCCTAATGGACATGTATATGGCACAATAATAATATATTGTATAGACATGTTTGTTTATACATAGCATATGATTGCCTTATTAAAATTTAGTCTGCATATTGTATGAGTGTTTCAAAAAACGTTTATAATGTGATTAAAGTTATTTATTTGTTTTAATTATGGCTTAGAGATTCATTGCACAGCCGAGAGGCACCGAGACTCAGTGGGGAGGAAGCAATTTACGCAACAGCCTGTCTCAACCCGCCCTGGTGTCTAGATGCCTATGCCTATGGTATGGAAATTGTGCTACCGGGCGACAGTGAAGGAATAAATAAGATCGAGCCACCACGTGAATGATTCAATGAGAATTCCAGCAGGTGGGAAGAGAACTACTGCGGAGACCATACCCTGTGTGACGTGCCCTATCGGCGCGCGGGGGTGGCTAGTCTGGGACAGGATCTTGATATGTCCCCTTACCCTAGTGGCCCAACCCTTACCCTAGTGGTCCACCCCTTACCCTAGTGGTCCACCCTTACCCTAGTGGTCCACCCCTTACCCTAGTGGTCCACCCCTTACCCTAGTGGTCCACCCCTTACCCTAGTGGTCCACCCCTTACCCTAGTGGTCCACCCCTTACCCTAGTGGTCCACCCCTTAACATCGTTACGTCCTTGACGTAAGAGCCCGGTAGGCTCGTCCGAGTTTTTTTTTTAGACAATTATACATCTAATTATACATCTAATTATACATCTAATTATACATCTAATTATACATCTAATTATACATCTAATTATACATCTAATTTCTCTCAAGGATTTGGCCGCCACATTTTCTTTTATTGCACACCAGCCAGAACTGATGGTTTCCCATTGTATCTCTATTTCTATTCTGTTTTTTTTTATAAATTAAAACAAAAGATGTCTTGTAGTATTCTCTGAAACTTTCAAATTCGTGACGTCCTTTTTCATTCCGGTTTCTAAGATGCCTAGGAAATATTCTTCTCGAATCTTCTGCGCTAGCCTATATAGGTCGCGTTGATATGTATTTCTAGTTGTTGTGAAAATTGTTGTTAAGATTGAGCCACAGAAGTTAGTATTTATAATCTACCAGTGTACTGTGCACCTTCTGGCATCAAAATTTTACTTAAAACGTCTACATAAACGTTCAATGATTCAATTATTTCATCAAGTGGCGTAATTTAATTTGTTAATGTTCCCAGACCACAGACAGAAGACTATAAAACCAAAAAAAGCTGTGTTAGCCGCAAAGAGCTCCCCCTCGTTTGGAATAATAACTCATTCCTTCATTTGGTTGACGGACGCTAGCGTAAATCAGAATTCCGTTCATTTATTTACAGTGGTCATTTCCGTATTTTTCATTTATTTACAGTGGACATTACCGTTTTGTTAATTTATTTACAGCGGACATTTCCGTTTTGTTCATTTATTTACAGCGGACATTTCCGTATTGTTCATTTATTTACAGTGGACATTTCCGTTTTGTTAATTTATTTACAGTGGACATTACCGTTTTGTTAATTTATTTACAGCGGACATTTCCGTTTTGTTCATTTATTTACAGCGGACATTTCCGTATTGTTCATTTATTTAAAGTGGACATTTCCGTTTTGTTTATTTATTTACATCTGGCATTTCCGTTTTGTACATTTATTTATAGCGGACATTTCCGTTTTGTTCATTTTTTTATAGTGGATATTTCCGTTTTGTTCATTTATTTACATCGGGCATTTCCGTTTTGTTCATTTATTTATAGCGGACATTTCCGTTTTGTTAATTTATTTACAGCTTGCATTTCCGTTTTGTTCATTTATTTACATCGGACATTTCCGTTTTGTTTATTTATTTACATCGGACATTTCCGTTTTGTTTATTTATTTACAGTGTCTAGAACTAAAGAGTCCTCCTACGTTTTCAACGACTGATTTTGTGCCTCCCCTCTCTCTCTCCACATCCTACCCTGCCCCTAAATTGTGAAAACGTGCGCACATAATGTGATATTATATGGAGAGAAACACTATACAAATGACCATCATTATCAGCATTTAAATAATCAGCATCAACATTATCATGATGTTCTTTTTTTTAGAGTCGGCCTGATAGGCTTGGCCTTTTTATGGTGAAATGTCTAACGAATGTGTTGTAGAGTGGAACCATCCCAAAGCCAGTCTAGGGGACATCCTTGAAGGTGTGTGTGACTTGCACAATTACTCCCATGATCAAGCATATTTTAATCAGAGCCGAGTGTAGACCAGTGGTAGTCGGGTCCAACCATAAAATATACAATCCAGGTTGGTGAGTAGGCCTATATAATTAAAATATTTATTTTGCCTTATTTCTTGATTTTTTCAATTTGTCGGTTTTGGTCTATTCATGTCCTTAATTATGTTTGGCAAAAAAAAAAAAAGAAATATGTATACCAACATAAATAAAGGGGAATAAACAAAATTGAAAATACATACTTTTCATTTTGTTTTTACTCCCTTGAGAAGGAGCAAATAATTGTACGTTGATAACTTGCATTGAATTACTCTTTACGTAAAAAGAAATGATAAACAAATTTCTCTGTTCTCTACATCAGTGGTCAGCAAACTTTTAATAACTGTGTGCTCAAGTAGAATCTCCAAATCATCTCTACCAATGTCTACCATATCTGCTTTATCAAATGTTTGTAGAAAAATATTCTTTTCATTTCTTTCCCCATCATTTTGGAGTGTCCATATAATAACATGCGGATAAAAACTCTTACCCTTTCACTCATTCTTTTCGCGGCTTTAAGGAGCGGTATTACATCTTTCGATCTTGTATTACTTTCTCGGTCCTTTGTTCTTCTTCTATCTCTATATTTTTAATCTTTGTCAATAATTTTAAAATTATATCTTAACAATATATGTACACAAATAAAGCTCACCCACGCCCCACCCTTGCTTTTCCCTGTCATTCAGATGGATACAGGCAGTTGGCATGTAATATTACAAAACAAGTCTTTGTCTGTGGCTGTACAAGTGTTTGTCTGTGGCTGTGACTATCTGTGTCGTGTGATTTAGTGTCCGCAAGTTTAAGTGTTGGTCTGTGTTTAAATAGGTACTCAAAACTGGCTTCCGTTTTTTGCGCGTTTTTAAGTTTTCGACACCTCTTGTACTAAATTGTCTAGACAAAATGTGCCATTCATGATAGAAAGATAATTTTTTCACTCAATTGTACACGTGTAAATGGCCTTTATCACCATATGTATTTTAAATTGATTGTTTATGTTAAACATTTTAAATATTTAAATTATCTAAGAAAAATAGTTTATTTTTTAAGAAAAAATCATTTTTAAGATTTTTTATAAACACCATCAAAAAGCTGGTCCATTTTCCTATAAAAATCTGAAAGATTTATTAGTCTATATATTATGGCACATTTTGCCCAACGCGCAAGATAAACCCTATGAAATAGTATTTTACTGCCGTAAAAAAATGTCTGCCACGATCTCCGCTATTTGTAGGGTCGTTAGCAATAAAGGCGTCGTATCGGATTTTATCACTTTAGTAAGTAAGTAAAGCTATTCAATATCATAGATTAATAATATAAAATGAATTTTATGTAAAAAAAATGTATGTATATATTATTATATTTATTTTATTTTAATAAAATTGTTTTAGATTTACCACCTTAAATCACTTGTTCTCGAGTCTCCAAACCCCTATTAAGTTTAAGGATAAGGCTAATTTTTTTCTTGTTATAAAATAAACTAAAATTACATTTATTTTAAAGTAGATATGCTAAAGATATTGAATTGATACTTTTTATTTCCAGGAAATAATATTATAATATGTAATTTGACATGAAAATGATATCTTCAATCTGTTGTCAATGTAAACAATAGTAAATTTGACCTTTGGCGGACTAGCAAAGCTATGGAAAATATTATGAATTAAACGAATGAAGTATAAAATTAAGTAGTTTTACACACTTATAATAACATTTAAATTTAACCAGACAGTATTTTAGTTAGTTTTTGTGGAAGCGAAGCTATTTTCAGCACATAAATGTACAAAAATATTGTCTAGTCTACACTCATAAGGCCTACAAAATGCAATAGCTATGAGGCCTACTCCGACAAGTCTAATGTGGGTAACAAAAGACATATTTTACTCTTTAGAATAATACAATACTATTATTATATCTGCACTTGAAGAATATTTCTAACAGCATAATTTTAATATTTCATCGGTAGGGCTAAGTCATTTTTTAAAATATTTATTGAATAATGGTTTGTCATGCGTAGGCCTAATAGCCTAATAATAATTCTAATAAGATTATCAGATCTAGCCTGAACGTAAAAGTTTATTGTATACCCCCAATTTGTTATACATTTATTGACGGTTATTGTATAATATATATTTATTATGTTTGTGAATTTCTATGTATTGCCTAGGAAAAAGTCTAATAACAATCAGTCATAATCAAATAGTCTACATAGGGGGTCGTATATTAATTATGTCAACAAAATACAGAAATCAGGGTTGACAAAATTTACAGTTGTTGAAATGTGGGAGAGAAGGGAGTCAATAAAGTGACTTTATATAGGACAACACATTTTATTTATAAATTTTCATGCGTTTATACTCATTCATTCATCAACAGCCTGCCATTAAAATCATACATTTTACTGCATTTACAACTTCGTTGCCTTTATGCATATACCCTCTGTAATCTGACCTGGACCAAATAAAATCAAAATAGTAAGGTTAGGGAGGGGAACATAGGGTAGAATTGTACCACTTTATATGTGTGTGGGGGGGGTGGGGGGGGGGGCGAAACGTGCACGAAAAGACGGTTTGTTCTGACATAAAAACATATATATTTTTGTTAACTACTTATAGATGAAAGTTAAAATTAGGTCGATATAAGAGATAGGTTTCATAATTGTTAATGTATAATTAAAATAAAAGTGTGTGAGCTAAACATTTATTATTACTAGTAGCGTAGTGGGGGGGAGGGGGCAAATAGTGAAAAGTAGGAAAAATAGGTGGACAGCGAACACATTTAATATATGGTATCGAAATATCAATAGTGAAACTAAAAATGTGATTCTTTAAATATTTATTAATACAAGAAACTACAGCTTAGAATATGATGTTCGTGATATGAGTTCTTGGTTAGAGTTAAGGACCATTAGATATAGGTCTTTATACCAATGAAAAAAAAAAAGAGAAACCAAATCAAATCATATGTACAAGTAATATATTGAACAGCTTTAAGTTTATTTTGTAATAATATATTTTGTTTTTAGTTATGGGATAAAACAGATTATTATTATTATTGTTACTACTATCAAGAGGTTAAATTACTTTAGCCTTAACAATAGGGCTTAGTCAATAGTAGTTATTTTAAACCTTTAATTAACATTTGAAATCTTTATCTTTAAAATAATTCACGTATAAATAATAATATGGCATCTTTCCATCCTCAAGGGACGATGGCGCAGTCTCCTTTCTCTCTGCCTCTCGCCTTTCTCCTGGCTCGTTTCTCTTCGCTTCTTTCTGTGAGGGTGGCTTCTGCGGCTTGAGTGCCCTCGCGCACCTTGGACCGCCAGGAGGTGCGTTCCTCAGCATGGCTCTCCCACGTGTTGGGCTCAATGCGTGCCAGTAATAAGTCTTTCTTGCAGACGTCTTTGAACCGCAGGCAAGGGCGACCCCTCTTTCTTGTACCGGCTGCCAGCTCTCCATACAGTAGGGCTCTTGGGATGCGCTCCGCACCCATCCTGTGGACATGGCCTATCCATCGCAGGCGCCTCTCACTCAGGATTGAGTTTATGCTCAGCATATGGCTTCTCCTGAGCACCTCCACATTTGTGACTCTTTCCTGCCATTTGATGTGGAGTATCCTGCGCAGGCATCGCAGGTAAAAGCTATTGAGCTGCTTAATTTGCTTAGCGTATGTAGCAAATCACGTATAAATATTACCTTAAAATGTGTATTATTAAATAATGTACTAACTTGCCTTATTTAATGTTTAATGCTCGAGTCTTACACTATATAAAAACTGCTTTTGTTTGTTTTACTTTCATGTACATGATTGTCAATCATTGTCCGTATACCTACTTATACAGTACATCTTGTAACAATTTTTACTAAAAAAGTTGTGTACTTTAAATGAATTTCAAATTGCTGTAATATTACAAATTTTCACGAATACTTATAAATGGCTAAAAAGCGACAAATTTTGCTAGAACACTTTGTTTCAATAAATATAATTAAATTTTGACATTTTGAAACAGTCTCAATTTAGTAGGTCTATATAGAGCATTGAATTCCCTTCAATTTGATATGTAACATAAGCTTCTACTAAATTAGGTAATTTTGAGTGATTTTTTAAAAAAAGGTCAGATTTGCGTTTTTTGTCTCCCTTGAAAAAAACTGTAAAAAGAATGAAAAATGATTTTTACATCAATATTTTTCTATTTTTCAAATGCACCACATTCACGAAAAAAATTGGGTCTCTTCTCTTCAAATTTTTGTGTTTGTAAACAAAGTAACTTAGCCATAGCCAATATACTTTTTGAGACAATGACTTCTAAAAATAGGATTTGTGAGGTGTTTAAAGGTAACCCACTTGTAAAATTTCAAAATTTCATAACTTTCTTAAAAATTAACATACAGTTATAAAATTAGTATCAAAGTTCTTAGAATCATTTTGTCTTTCTATTAAACATAAAAAAGCTCAATAGCTTGAAAAATTAAAATTAGGTTTGAGTACCTAGTTTAAATGTCGGCACACTACTTCATTCTAGCAACAGTTATAACGATATCACGTTATGATTTGGATCTCGGTCTGAAAAAAAGTGAAAAAATACATAATATTCATAAATATTGGGTAGTTAATGTAATGTTTAAAATTGTTCAAACAATTTGTTTAGTCATAAAATAGTTCAAAATTGTAGGCCTAAGCTATCTTTTAAATATTTGATCGTTTTAAATTAATACATTGTAAATGAGTTTATAAAGACAGAAAAACGAAAAATATTAGAAATATTAACGCAAAGATTAAATTAAAGTGTCGCGATTTGATTTAAGTAATGCCAAAAAATTATGTCTTGTAATTAAATAAAAATACTGCATTAATAAACAATTGTAAGAAAAACTTTATGGAAGTATTTACATGTTTTGATATTGATTTCATGGCAAGATATGTCTAGCTACAACGGAAATCCATGCCAGTAGCCACACAGTTCAAGTGCACTTTGACCATGTCCTTGTAAACACAAGTTCAACTCATTGAAATGTGTCGCTATGTCATTCAGAAACATCAGCTTCAGCAGCCAGTTCTCCGCAATCAACTCCGGAAAACGTTAAGTTTTATTTCGACAAGAAACATCTGAATTGCTTCCAGACAAGATAGGAATGTATTAAAGACTTTACCTCGACTAAGCCAGCGAACTCTGAGTGTAACAGCAGATCTTCATATTAGGCATCACATGTCTGTAAATCAATATACTCCATCACAGATCGCGTCCAATATACTCCATCACAGATCGCGTCCAATATACTCCATCACAGATCGCGTCCAATATACTCCATCACAGATCGCGTCCAATATACTCCATCACAGAGCGCGTCCAATATACTCCATCACAGAGCGCGTCCAATATACTCCATCACAGATCGCGTCCAATATACTCCATCAAAGATCGCGTCCAATATACTCCATCACAGATCGCGTCCAATATACTCCATCACAGATCGCGTCCAATATACTCCATCACAGATCGCGTCCAATATACTCCATCACAGAGCGCGTCCAATAAACTCCATCACAGATCGCGTCCAATATACTCCATCACAGAGCGCGTCCAATATACTCCATCACAGATCGCGTCCAATATACTCCATCACAGATCGCGTCCAATATACTCCATCACAGATCGCGTCCAATATACTCCATCACAGATCGCGTCCAATATACTCCATCACAGATCGCGTCCAAGAAACTCTATCACAGATCGCGTCCAATATACTCCATCACAGATCGCGTCCAATATAATCCATCACAGATCGCGTCCAATATACTCCATCACAGATCGCGTGCAATATACTCCATCACAGATCGCGTCCAATGCTGAGGTCTTCAAACAGAAACTTGACGTTTGACACACATCTGACCTACGTTGTTTCGACTTGCATCGAAAAATCTCCTTCTAAGAGGTCTTTAGCGAGCCATCGATTTTCGCTCTGCGTTCACTAGGTTGCTGACCACTGTTCTATTTAACAACTCTTGTGTAAAGAAAGTAAACTAACCATATCTCTAGCTAATACTTTATTCTTTTAGCAAAAATAACTTGTTTACAGAACATGTCATAAAATGACAGTAAGAGTTAAGACTAAACTAACATTAAAAAACAACAACTGTGGTTTGGTTCTAATCTCGCATTTTGATTATACTTGCTTAGATGTGTTTTCTTCAGGCAACCCTTTCCTTGCCTAAGTGCAGCTCTGGAAGTTTGATGAATTAAATGCGTCTGTTGTTTCATATGGAATAAGAAAAGTGTTTATCTATCCATTTTGTCTTTCTGGCTATTATAATGTATTATTATGTTGTTTTTCTTTATCAAATGTGAATACTTTCTGAGTTATCAGCTTACTAATTACCTTTCTTTCTTCTAGCATGTTTAGGCTCAGTGTTTAAGTCTCCTACAATCTTGTTTTATTATCTAGTTTTAAATGTGTTCAGTTTGAAAAGCCCTCATGATTTTCTTTGTATTGGAACTAAACTTTCTTTCAAGTAAATATATTTAGGCCTATTCTTCCTTTTTTCTTTGATGTTAATAATAACAAAGATAAACGGTGTCTCAATTTCAAAGATGGATAACTTTGTGTGTCTCTAAATCACTTGTAGTAATAACGATGAGCACATTTAATGTGATGTGGATCAAATGCGATTAGTTGCCTTCTGGTGTCGGCATGACACTCCATAATCACATGACACTTACCATTACTACCGCCAAAAAAGGAAATTAAACAATTGATTCCTTAATAGACTATGTTCTTTGTATTTAAAACATTGACTGATGGAATAACATTAAAAAAACACTGTATATTATATATTTAAAAAAACATGTATATTAAATATATCCTTTATATGGTTGTATACATAAACTTGATTAAAAATGTGAATGCGCAGTAAACATTTTAAGCATTTGATTTCAAAAAAATACATTCAACTAGATCTATGTTAGCCGATAGCGTTAAATAAACTATAGGACTAGATCTATGTTAGCAATTAGTGTTAAATTAAACTATAGGACTAGATCTATGTTAGCAGATAGTGTTAAAATAAACTATAGGACTAGATCTATATTAGCAGATAGTGTTAAAATAAACTATAGGACTAGATCTATGTTAGCAGATAGTGTTAAAATAAACTATAGGACTAGATCTATGTTAGCAGATAGTGTTAAAATATACTATAGGACTAGATCTATGCTAGAAGATAGTGTTAAAATAAACTATAGGACTAGATATATGTTAGCAGATAGTGTTAAAATAAACTATATGACTAGATCTATGTTAGCAGATAGTGTTAAAATAATTCATAATTCATAAATTCTATTTAAATGGATCTCAAAACGAAAGAGTAAAAAAAAGTTGTACACATTTTATTTTGTTTTTTTACATAAAACACTATGAAAATATTGCATTGAACTACAAATGTATGGTCATACATCTGTAAGATGTTTTATATACATGTACACCAGTGAACTACAACTGTATGGTCATACATCTGTAAGATGTTTAATATACATGTACACCAGGGAACTACAACTGTATGGTCATACATCTGTAAGATGTTTAATATACATGTACACCAGGGAACTACAACTGTATGGTCATACATCAGTAAGATGTTTTATATACATGTACACCAGTGAACTACAACTGTATGGTCATACATCTGTAAGATGTTTAATATACATGTGCACCAAGGAACTACAACTGTATGGTCATACATCTGTAATATGTTTTATATACAAGTACACCAGGGAACTACAACTGTATGGTCATTCATCTGTAAGATGTTTTATATACAAGTACACCAGTGAACTACAACTGTATGGTCATACATCAGTAAGATGTTTTATATACAAGTACACCAGGGAACTACAACTGTATGGTCATACATCTGTAAGATGTTTAATATACATGTACACCAGGGAACTACAACTGTATGGTCAAACATCGGTAAGATGTTTTATATACATGTACACCAGTGAACTACAACTGTATGGTCATACATCAGTAAGATGGTTTATATACATGTACACCAGGGAACTACAACTGTATGGTCATACATCTGTAAAATGTTTAATATACATGTACACCAGGGAACTACAACTGTATGGTCATACATAAGTAAGATGTTTTATATACATGTACACCAGGGAACTACAACTGTATGGTCATACATCAGTAAGATGTTTTATATACAAGTACACCAGTGAACTACAACTGTATGGTCATACATCTGTAAGATGTTTTATATACATGTACACCAGGAAACTACAACTGTATGGTCATACATCAGTAAGATGTTTTATATACAAGTACACCAGTGAACTACAACTGTATGGTCATACATCAGTAAGATGGTTTATATACATGTACACCAGGGATCTACAACTGTATGGTCATACATCAGTAACATGTTTTATATACATGTACACCAGTGAACTACAACTGTATGGTCATACATCAGCAAGATGTTTTATATACAAGTACACCAGTGAACTACAACTGTATGGTCATACATCAGTAAGATGGTTTATATACATGTACACCAGGGATCTACAACTGTATGGTCATACATCAGTAACATGTTTTATATACATGTACACCAGTGAACTACAACTGTATGGTCATACATCTGTAATATGTTTTATATACATGTACACCAGGGAACTACAACTGTATGGTCATACATCAGTAAGATGTTTTATATACAAGTACACCAATGAACTACAACTGTATGGTCATACATCTGTAATATGTTTTATATACATGTACACCAGGGAACTACAACTGTATGGTCATACATCAGTAAGATGTTTAATATACATGTACACCAAGGAACTACAACTGTATGGCCATTCATCTGAAATATGTTTTATATACAAGTACACCAGGGAACTACAACTGTATGGTCATACATCTGTAAGATGTTTTATATACAAGTACACCAGTGACCTACAACTGTATGGTCATACATCTGTAAGATGGTTTATATACAAGTACACCAGGGAACTACATCTGTATGGTCATACATCAGTAAGATGTTTAATATACATGTACACCAGGGAACTACAACTGTATGGTCAAACATCGGTAAGATGTTTTATATACATGTACACAAGGGAACTACATTTGTATAGTCATACATCTGTAAAATGTTTAATATACATGTACACCAGGGAACTACAACTGTATGGTCATACATCAGTAAGATGTTTTATATACAAGTACACTAGTGAACTACAACTGTATGGTCATACATCTGTAAGATGTTTTATATGCATGTACACCAGGGAACTACAACTGTATGGTCATACATCAGTAAGATGTTTAATATACATGTACACCAGGGAACTACAACTGTATGGCCATACATCTGAAATATGTTTTATATACAAGTACACCAGGGAACTACAACTGTATGGTCATACATCTGTAAGATGTTTTATATACAAGTACACCAGTGAACTACAACTGTATGGTCATACATCAGTAAGATGTTTAATATACATGTACACCAGGGAACTACAACTGTATGGTCATACATAAGTAAGATGTTTTATATACAAGTACACCAGGGAACTACAACTGTATGGTCATACATCAGTAAGATGTTTAATATACATGTACACCAGGGAACTACAACTGTATGGTCATACATCAGTAAGATGGTTTATATACATGTACACCAGGGAACTACAACTGTATGGTCATACATCTGTAAAATGTTTAATATACATGTACACCAGGGAACTACAACTGTATGGTCATACATAAGTAAGATGTTTTATATACATGTACACCAGGGAACTACAACTGTATGGTCATACATCAGTAAGATGTTTTATATACAAGTACACCAGTGAACTACAACTGTATGGTCATACATCTGTAAGATGTTTTATATACATGTACACCAGGAAACTACAACTGTATGGTCATACATCAGTAAGATGTTTTATATACAAGTACACCAGTGAACTACAACTGTATGGTCATACATCAGTAAGATGGTTTATATACATGTACACCAGGGATCTACAACTGTATGGTCATACATCAGTAACATGTTTTATATACATGTACACCAGTGAACTACAACTGTATGGTCATACATCTGTAATATGTTTTATATACATGTACACCAGGGAACTACAACTGTATGGTCATACATCAGTAAGATGATTTATATACAAGTACACCAGTGAACTACAACTGTATGGTCATACATCTGTAATATGTTTTATATACATGTACACCAGGGAACTACAACTGTATGGTCATACATCTGAAATATGTTTTATATACAAGTACACCAGGGAACTACAACTGTATGGTCATACATCTGTAAGATGTTTTATATACAAGTACACCAGTGAACTACAACTGTATGGTCATACATCTGTAAGATGGTTTATATACAAGTACACCAGGGAACTACAACTGTATGGTCATACATCAGTAAGATGTTTTATATACAAGTACACCAGTGAACTACAACTGTATGGTCATACATCTGTAAGATGGTTTATATACAAGTACACCAGGGAACTACAACTGTATGGTCATACATCAGTAAGATGTTTAATATACAAGTACACCAGTGAACTACAACTGTATGGTCATACATCTGTAAGATGTTTTATATACATGTACACCAGGGAACTACAACTGTATGGTCATACATAAGTAAGATGTTTTATATACAAGTACACCAGGGAACTACAACTGTATGGTCATACATCAGTAAGATGTTTAATATACATGTACACCAGGGAACTACAACTGTATGGTCATACATCAGTAAGATGGTTTATATACATGTACACCAGGGAACTACAACTGTATGGTCATACATCTGTAAAATGTTTAATATACATGTACACCAGGGAACTACAACTGTATGGTCATACATAAGTAAGATGTTTTATATACATGTACACCAGGGAACTACAACTGTATGGTCATACATCAGTAAGATGTTTTATATACAAGTACACCAGTGAACTACAACTGTATGGTCATACATCTGTAAGATGTTTTATATACATGTACACCAGGAAACTACAACTGTATGGTCATACATCAGTAAGATGTTTTATATACAAGTACACCAGTGAACTACAACTGTATGGTCATACATCAGTAAGATGGTTTATATACATGTACACCAGGGATCTACAACTGTATGGTCATACATCAGTAACATGTTTTATATACATGTACACCAGTGAACTACAACTGTATGGTCATACATCAGCAAGATGTTTTATATACAAGTACACCAGTGAACTACAACTGTATGGTCATACATCAGTAAGATGGTTTATATACATGTACACCAGGGATCTACAACTGTATGGTCATACATCAGTAACATGTTTTATATACATGTACACCAGTGAACTACAACTGTATGGTCATACATCTGTAATATGTTTTATATACATGTACACCAGGGAACTACAACTGTATGGTCATACATCAGTAAGATGTTTTATATACAAGTACACCAGTGAACTACAACTGTATGGTCATACATCTGTAATATGTTTTATATACATGTACACCAGGGAACTACAACTGTATGGTCATACATCAGTAAGATGTTTTATATACATGTACACCAGGGATCTACAACTGTATGGTCATACATCAGTAACATGTTTTATATACATGTACACCAGTGAACTACAACTGTATGGTCATACATCTGTAATATGTTTTATATACATGTACACCAGGGAACTACAACTGTATGGTCATACATCAGTAAGATGTTTTATATGCATGAACACCAGGGAACTACAACTGTATGGTCATACATCAGTAAGATGTTTAATATACATGTACACCAGGGAACTACAACTGTATGGCCATTCATCTGAAATATGTTTTATATACAAGTACACCAGGGAACTACAACTGTATGGTCATACATCTGTAAGATGTTTTATATACAAGTACACCAGTGACCTACAACTGTATGGTCATACATCTGTAAGATGGTTTATATACAAGTACACCAGGGAACTACATCTGTATGGTCATACATCAGTAAGATGTTTAATATACATGTACACCAGGGAACTACAACTGTATGGTCAAACATCGGTAAGATGTTTTATATACATGTACACAAGGGAACTACATTTGTATAGTCATACATCAGTAAGATGTTTTATATACAAGTACAACAGTGAACTACAACTGTATGGTCATACATCAGTAAGATGTTTTATATACAAGTACAACAGTGAACTACAACTGTATGGTCATACACCAGTAAGATGTTTTATTTACATGTACACCAGTGAACTACATCTGTATGGCCATACATCTGTAAGATATTTTATATACATGTACACCAGTGAACTACAACTGTATGGTGTCACGTTCGAAATCAGCTACTGACGTATGATGATATTTTTAGAAATGTATTATTATATATTCTTTTGATTCACATCCATCTTGGATCTCACAAGGTTGTATAAGAATTTATATTGATGTTATTGAATTAGATTTGATGTTTATTTGACTCGTTGAGATGTGAATCTTTTGTGTATAAAGTGATTTAGATAAACTGTACCTTAATATATAGGAAATCCACAATCCTGTTTGAATGATTAAACAATATTTTATTCCAACAAGTTGAGATGATAAAATATAACAGTACCACAGAATACATGTACCAGTATTATATAATGAAACTTAATCAGTTGAGATTCTTCTATATCGTACTAAGCCGTAATCCTATCTTTAAGAAAATGGTCAAAAACAGTCCTCACACATTAGCGCCCAAACTAGAACTAAACTAACGGACTCAAACCCTCGTGCTGACATATGACGCATTTTAATGCTATGACGTAGTGTCTAGACATATACATGTTTTATTCCTAACACGGAAACATTTCGGGTTTAAGATTATTTCATTTTAACTTTAGTTAATAATAATAGAACCAATAAAATTACTTTTGTAACACTCGCCCCCCCTTAAGACACAAATGAATTACAGACAGTGTTAAGTATGGAATTCTTTGTAGAGTACCCATAAAATGAACCGAATTCCCAAACTATTCGTAAGATTTAATTGACTATTGGACAATCTTTTTAAGATTAAAATGAACCATATATTACATATCCCCTTAATAACAAAGTCGTTATTATGGAATCCCTTATCACATTATTCTATCAATGATTATTAATTAAACATTTATTTATCAATTAATATTTACAATTATGATTATTGTGTGTACAACGTTGACCATAAAACTATTACCACCAATAATCAATTCCCATAGAATTGATATGAATTACCCAAATAAGTGGAACCGATTAATAATTGATAGATAATTCTTTAGAAAGTTTAATTTATTTATAACCGATCACTGTATCATTAACTAATGATTTTCAGTTATTATATTATTATGATGTCTAAATTATGACATCAAAAATATTTTAAAAATGTGATAATCTCAGCAGATTTAGCTTTTACATAGCATAAAATAAGACATCCAAATTATAACATGACGACATAGAAAACAAACAATTTGCAAAACACATCAATAATCAATTGAACAAACACAAGTGTGGATGTATTCAAGTTAAATACCGGTGTGTGTGCAATTGATGTATGCAATAGTTACCTTTTACCTTACAACGTATGATTGTTTCTAGTAGAATTTGAAGTTTTGTTCTGTAATGTTTCGTAATGTAATAATTCAAAACATAGTTTATTTATTGTCATATTTACAATAATATATATGTTAATCAATACAATGAATGACATAAAAGAAAACATTTCATGAGAAACTGGTTTCCTCTTGTTCAATCAGTCTTGTTCTATTGTGTACATCTGCAAATAGATTAATATTAATATGTTCATTAATTTGACCTTTGATAGCGGATTGTTCGCAAGCGGGTAAATGTGCCAATTTTTCATTAAGGGTTTTTAAAACTTTTGTGATTTGTAATTTGCTTTCTGCCAATTCATGTTCAATTTCGGGTGAATTATTCCCGACTTTAATAACAGTGTTTACCGAGGCAACAACATTTTGTTCTTCTCTGATAATGTATGGTTTCAACATATTGATATGGCACACTCGTTGCGATTTCCGTCTATCAGGGGTCTTTACAAGATAGTTAACCTCACTAAGCTTAGCCATAACCTCGTAGGGTCCTGTAAACTTGGCACTCAGGGGTTGACCAGACAGTGGCGTCAGCATGAGAACTTTATCACCAGGTTGGAAGATACGGGTTCTTGCGTTGACGTCATAATAGACCTTCATCTTGTCTTGTGCCTGCAAAAGATTAGATCTGACAACTTTTAATGCATTATACAGTCTATTTTTAAAATTTTCCACGTATGTCAGTAGACCAGTGTCTTCAGTGGATGATAACCATGTCTCTTGTAACAGCTTTAGTGGTCCACGAACTGTGTGTCCGAATACCAGTTCAAAGGGACTGTAACCAAGAGATTCTTGTACAGCCTCTCTGGTTGCGAAGAGTGCGAAGGGAATACCACGATCCCAGTCGTCGTTATGCTCGAAACAGAAAGTACGGAGCATGTTTTTCAATGTTTGGTGGTATCGTTCCAGTGCGCCTTGACTCTGTGGATGATATGCACTCGATACTGCATGACGAATACCCAGCCGTTCTAAGACTTGGCGAAATAACTTCGATGTGAAATTTGAACCTTGATCTGACTGCACGGTTTTCGGAAGACCATATCGGGTGAAGAATCCGATAAGTGCATCAGATATTTTGTCGGCATTGATGCTACGTAGAGGAATAGCCTCTGGAAATCTCGTTGCCGAACACATTATAGTGAACAGATACTGGTGGCCAGCCTTAGTTTTAGGCAACGGACCGACGCAGTCTATAATGATGTGACTGAAGGGTTCTGAGAATGCTGGTATGGGTCGTAGAGGAGCTACCGGAATGGTCTGATTCGGGTTGCCGACCATCTGGCAGACATGACATGATCTGCAAAACGATGTGACGTCACGACGTAGGCCAGGCCAGAAGAAATATGGAAGAATTCTGTCGAAGGTTTTCTGTATCCCTAGGTGACCAGCATACGGTGAATCATGGGCCATATGTAGTATGTCCTTGCGGTATACATTGGGTACCACGATTTGATGTACTTCGCTGCATGTTTCATCGTCGTTTTCTTTCCCTCTCCATTTCCTCATCAACAACTCGTCCTTCAGGTAATAACCTGCGGCCATTGTTTCTAACTCTCCTTCATTCTTTGCTTCCTCTTTTAGCTTCCCGATCTCTGGATCTTTGCCCTGAGCAAGAATGAGTAGTTGTCTAGGCGACAAATTATTTTGATCAGTATGACTTGAGTGACCACCTAGAACATCCGCCATGAAGGTTGCTTGCAAGTCAATCTCTGGTGTTGGTTCTGGTTTCTTTGTCGATTCATCAGTCATCTGTTGTTTCTCCATAGCTCTGGTGATAACACATACTGAATTGTCAGTATTCCTACACTGAACAGAGTCTTTGGTTTCTTTATGTACAGGATGTACCTGATTCTTGGCAATGTCACTTCCTAAAAGTAATGAAATGCCTCTGTAGGGAAATTTCTTCACTATCCCAACAATAACAGATCCAGTGAAGTAATTACTCTTCAACTGTATACGATGTAACGATGCCGTAAGTGTTCCAGCCATAGTACTGATTAAGGCATACTGGCCTGTATGAGTCAATTTCGACGTTGGTACAGTATTCTTCAACAGTAGAGATATATCAGCACCGGAGTCACGTAGAATTTTAATCTTCCGTTCTCTAGCTTGATTATCTATAGGTGACACATAACCCTCGCTAACATCCGATAGCATACACTCGGGTAGTTCTCTGCCTACTGAGTTTCTTGCTACACTACTGCCTCCATAAGTAAACGTTTTATTTACTGATTGTTCATCTGTCACACTCCCTTTGGAGTTGAAACTAGAATGTTCAATAGCCTCGGTCTTCATTTCAAAGACTTTTTCTGACTTTGAGCAACTTGGACATGCGTGTTTCGCCATCTCCTCATGACTAACATCAAATGTCTTTCTATCAGCTTTAATTCTTTTGTGGGCAGTTTTATTTATGTGAGTTTCAGTTTGTACGGTGATGTGTGATAAAACCACGTTGTTCTTGTTTTTTATGGGTCTTTTCTCTTTATGTAGACCAACAATTCTCTTTTATATGTCCATCTTTCTTACAGAATGTACAGGTAATTCTCTTTTGTACAAAACTTGAATTCTTTTGTTTATCGGCTTTTTGTTTACTTTTATCCTCTGTCGATCTTAACTTCCTCTCTGTATTACTGTTTTGAGTCCTCAAACTTGTTCTGTCATTTTGAACATAATGGCTATGCGGGTGAATAATGACGTATTCATCGGCTTTTACTGCTGCTTGTTCTGCTATTTCAATACCACGATCAGCCAAATGAACTTTTATATCAGTGCGAATCTTCTCAGTAAAATCCTCCATCAGTATGAGATTATATAGTTTTTCATAATCTTTATTCACATTCTTAGAACGTAACCATCGATCAAGATACTTTTTCTCTAATCTCAGGAAGTCAACATGTGAAACTTCTGGTTCCTTCTTGTACTCACGATATAACTTTCGATACTTTTCTGGAGTTAGAACATAACTCAATAGTACTCTGCTCTTTATTAGTTCATAATCATTGCATTCCTCTGGAGTCAAGTTCAATACTACATCTAGAGCCTTGCCTTTTGTTAGAGCTGAACGTAAAAGTACTGCTTTCTTATCTTCAGGAAATTTATAATCGATCGAGTTTCTTTCAAAGACCATAAAGAACTCATCAATCTCTATGTTCTCCATGTTTGGGACATGCTTTTTAAACTTATATAGCTCCACATTATTTGCTTCTGGAATCGTATGAGTTGACGAACGAGACTTTGCCAATTCAATCCTTTCATTACTAGCTATTCTTTCTTTTTCCAATTCATACTCTTTCAATTGTACTTGAATTTCTAACTTCTTCATTTCTAACTGGAATTTCATTTCTGCACTTAATTCATTTCCATTCATTTTAAAATCATGGTTATTTATGTCTGTTTTCAGGGTTTCTGATACATTGAGAACCACTGATTCTTCATTATTCATAGTATTTTCTTCAAGCATTCTACCATGTCTTTTCAAACAGTCCTTAATATCTTCAATCAATTTACTCCTTACTGGTGTAACTTCAGTTATGTCTATTCCCAGAGAGTTTGCCATCTCTTTTAACTGGGTTAGTGACATGCTATTTAACTGTTCTGACGTGATAGCAAAAATATTCAATTGCTCCAACGTAAGATTAGCTTCCGCCATGTTTTATATTAATGACGTAAATAGAAGATAAAAAATTTCAACTTTACCTTTTATAAAGTCCTTTGAAATATTTTACACCACTGTTAATTTGTAGAAGATAAATTTTAAGGATGATTGTGTACAAAGCTGAAAACAGTATGTCCGAACACAGACAGTGCCTCCCACGTAGACAGAATTTGAATAAATATTTGTTGTAAATCGTTTTCACTAAAACAGTTGTATATTCTCAATTTCTTATACATACAAACTTTAGATCCAGGACGCTAGCCCCCAATCTTTTGTCACGTGCGAAATCAGCTACTGACGTATGATGATATTTTTAGTAATGTATTATTATATATTCTTTTGATTCACATCCATCTTGGATCTCACAAGGTTGTATAAGAATTTATATTGATGTTATTGAATTAGATTTGATGCTTATTTGACTCGTTGCGATGTGAATCTTTTGTGTATAAAGTGATTTAGATAAACTGTACCTTAAATCCACAATCCTGTTTGAATGATTAAACAATATTTTATTCCAACAAGTTGAGATGATAAAATATAACAGTACCACAGAATACATGTACCAGTATTATATAATGAAACTTAATCAGTTGAGATTCTTCTATATCGTACTAAGCCGTAATCCTATCTTTAAGAAAATGGTCAAAAACAGTCCTCACACATTAGCGCCCAAACTAGAACTAAACTAACGGACTCAAACCCTCGTGCTGACATATGACGCATTTTAATGCTATGACGTAGTGTCTAGACATATACATGTTTTATTCCTAACACGGAAACATTTCGGGTTTAAGATTATTTCATTTTAACATTAGTTAATAATAATAGAACCAATAAAATTACTTTTGTAACAATGGTCATACATCTGTAAGATGTTTTATATACAAGTACATCAGGTAACTACAACTGTATGGTCATACATCTCAATGATGTTTTATAATTTCATTTACATTGTAATATATTGTAATAACTCCAAACAATACATATAGTTTATCTATTCACTGTATTACGCTGTTTTAAACGTAGGTTATATACAATTTGAAAGATATTTTATTGAATAAAGCAAACAATAAATAAATTATAAAATGTTTATAGACCTAAACATTTCATTAGTCACATAATCAATTTTAAACACATATTGTTTGTATTTTTATAGTACACTTTCAAAAGGAGTCTAAGTCACTTTAAAAAAAAAAAGTTGTTACCACTGTCTTAAAAAAAATATATGTTTATTTATTCTGATGTTTAAAATGTTCCAATTACTCGAATTTATTTGAGAGAATTATATTATCTCCTAAGTGCTTGCAAATAATCTCTATGAAAAAAAAAATAGTATGAAAATTGTTTAGTAAAAATCCACTTTGTACATATGAAAATATTGTAAACATTAGTCTATTATAAAGGCGGTTGGGCATTGTGCTGGCCACACATCCTCTTGTATGCCGTGGCCACAGAAACTGGTGAACGCTGATTCACCAGCCCTATGATCAGTTTGGTCCGAAGGGTAATTTACTTACTTATGAAAATATTGTGAACATTATAACAATATAGGTTTAATCAATGCACAAAACATAATAAATATATCATGTGATGTGATTTGTCAAGACCTAACTTGCGCCATGTCGGACACATCATGTAATGAACTTCGAACAATGAACATGTTCAAAACATAGAGAATAATTCCTATTAGGTGTTGGTTAAAATAGTATATAGCGTTTCTATTTACATATAATTCAGAAATAAAGAGATATAATTAAGGTCAGTATATAACATGACATATGACAGTTATAACATTGCATCATCACAGTACGAAATTCAGACCCTCCTTCGTTAACACACTAACAAAGTCCGGTTTCTGGTGAGCTTTAGTCAGCACACTTAACACTCA
Organism: Anisus vortex; assembly: GCA_949126835.1. Taxonomy (NCBI): domain Eukaryota; kingdom Metazoa; phylum Mollusca; class Gastropoda; family Planorbidae; genus Anisus; species Anisus vortex. The sequence continues at coordinate 31,969,939 of OX421495.1, forward strand.
TCAAAATCCGATCCAGGTGATCTCCAGTCAACACACATAACATGTATCAATAGCCGATTCACTCGACCACGGCGACGTCTAATTCAAGATGACACACTGGGCATCAACAACCACCCCATATTGCACTCCGCTCATTCTAAAACGTCCAGGTCTCTTCCCTTTCCAGTCACACACTAAAATGTATACCGTAAAGGAGAGTAACCCCCTACACACAATATCCCCCAGTGAACACTATTCACATTGACTCCGTGTTGGAGCATTGCTAATAGGGAGACGGGGAGTGCGAAATATGGCAAGACAGAGGATGGGGAAAGGGCCACCAGTGTAAAGTTTGAAAGGGGGAGCAACAATTGCCACAAGTAAATTAGTGAACTAAACTCACTATTTGACTATTTGACATGATTCTCCTCAAGTCTAATCACGATTCTTACAAAAAGATTCCGATAAATTACAAAAAATGGGAATCTAACTCAGACTAACTGGGGTATGTCTTTTCAACTACAAATGTGCTCACTGTAAAGAGTATTAAAGGAAAAAATTACAAACTACTTTATTCGTGGTAAAGAGCTAACACAAACTTTAAATACAAAGTACTTATGATTAATAATAAATGATAAATTATCTTGGAATCCACAAATTGAAGAAGTAATGGAATGGGTTGCCTGAAGTAAAATTAGTAGCTTATCATTTAAACCACTGATCAAAATGCAAGCCTAGACAGACAACGGTTAAGCGTAGGACGCAATAATCTTTTCTTTATAGAAGGAGCGTCTGTAATACATAAAATAGAAAATATGACCTGCCTATTAAAAGATGCTGTTATACGTGTAAAGCATGTAATGATAGTTTCGATAATGTAATAGACATTGTATTATTAGTTCATGTAGAGCATGGGTCTACAACCTAAGGCACGCGTGCCGAAATTGGCACGCTGAGTGATTTTCAATGGCACGCGAGAGACCACAATGGTGTGTTTATTATTGATAACAAAACTAAATTTTCCGGTTCTGAATTAGAAAAACTGGCTGTTGAAGCCTATGTTTCTGAATGACATAGCGACACATTTATGTGAGTTGAACTTGCATTTACTAGGACCACTGGAATGGATTTGAATTGAAACTAGACATGGACATGTACATCCCTATATTAAGCCATATATTAAGATAGATAGTTTGTCTTTGTTAGAAGAAAATCGAATCACTCAAAGTGGAGTTTCAAATTGAAGGAATCATTTTTTCATACCACATCAAGCCTAACTGGTTTGATATTACTACAACCTAATTATAAGTGGAGCGATATTGGGGATTTAAAATGCAGCAAGAAACATTTTAAACATTTAAACAAACTAACCCATAAAAACACAGTTTTTATTATTCCCCCTTTCTTTGTAAACTAAGTTTATATTTAATTTATATTTTGGTAGATTAAAATAAATATAAATCTAAGTGATATTATACCTTATGAATTTCCACACAAAAATTTTGCACATCCTTTTTTTTCTAGCTTTGGCCCGCAAAAAACATAAAAAGATAACTCGCTTTGTTTCGGCTATAGTGTGTTGTTTTCATTCTATTTATATCGTAAAAACGAAGTATCCGAAAAGTTTATTTACTCCCGTCTCTTCCGGTAGAGGCAGCCATGTTTTCGATTCGCAAATTGTTCGAAGGTATTAGTGACTTTTCTAAAGGCTATGATGCTGAAAATTTGATAGAATGTAATGTATTGTTAGTCTGGACAAGTCTGCTGCCCAAGTATCAGCTCGATTGGACGACGGAAAGTGGTCCAAATATCGATGCAAAGTTTTCCAAGCATGCAAGCAAGCAACCAACCAAGCAGACAGTACGAGTTAATAGAAAGGGAGTAAAAATGCTCATTTGCGGAAAAAAATCTGGAATGAAGATGTTTTTGAAAGTCATCTGCTATTCTCAACTCCTAGGCATTCGTTTTGTTAATTTCAGCTTACTCTTGCGAACAGATCTTATCGCACATGAAAGCTGTTTTAAGCATGCAAAGACGTCACCTACACTTGACCGCTCATTAATTGATATAGACTAATTACATTTAAAAAAGTTTTTATGCTAATTTTCTTTAATTAAAAATAAATATGAGTAACGCTGAAACTAATTTTTTTTTAATTCTTAAATTAATAAACATAATAAATATTAATATCTTAATTTTAATAAATATAGCACTATATTGTGTAATTTGTGTAATTATTAATGTTTAAAATATAAACGCCTTAAACTTAAACTAATGCAGAAAATGTTTATTTACAGCTTTTTAAGGTAGATTATTTTAATTCTGTAATAATGTTGGATTTAAATAAGAAAAATAATAATTAGTCAGTAATATTTGTTATATTACAAAACATAACATGTTAGGCATCACTATGTAATCAAATTTTAATTAAAGGGAGATAGTTAGCCCGTTTTAGTTGCGCAAATATTTCTAATATGTTTCTTTTTTTTCTTCTTTTATAAAAGAATAAATGCCTTACAATTTATGACATTGAAATGATCAAACTGTAAAAAGTATTTTAAAATTATATAAATATTTTAAGACTAAAGTATTTACATGTACATTTTCAAACATTACATTATGATTATCTACCTAGTCTGTATGATTACTACATATCGATTCCGCTTCACTATATTGTTGTGATATACCTGAGGATTAAAACACATTAAGGACGTCTCAGTTAAACTGAGATAAAAATATAATTATTATTAGCAGGTGTGAGATAATCATTTTAGCCACCAAATAATTAACATAGATTAATGTGAACAGCTTAGTAATAAAATATTGCATTTGATATAAATGCTAATAAAAAGGATGATAATCACAAAAACTTAAATATAAAACGCGTTAACGATTTTCGATATAAATAATCTCATTTGCTTTGGTCTTGCTATACATTTTTTTTTTAAAGTATAATAGAGGCGGTTAACTTTCAGGCTGTTCAGTGTTGGCCCGCTGAATGATTTAGAAATCCTAGTTTGGCATACTGTTAGCAAAAGGTTGCCGATCCCTGATGTAGAGGGTTTGAATTATATTTGATTTTGGCGCATAGAGTATGTATGTTTCAATTGAGCAATACACAATTATGCTTTATTTATTTTTTTTTGTAATCTCTAGTACGCCTTTTCTTTTGCTTTCGGAAAACTTCGGGAAAATCCATTTCTAATACTTTCTGCACCAAAATCTATATAAGCGTATTAGTGCGGATATTGTTGTTGATTTCTGCTAAGCTACCAGTGAAGTTGAATTTTTATATTGTACGCAAGTTCAAGCATTCAATTCTTTATTATTATTATTATAGTGTACAAGAACCTATACAGACACTAAAGGACCCATGAAGTTGTAACAATGTTAAACTGTGACTAAAATAGTTTACGTCTTTAAAATCCGTTTTTGTTGATTTAGCAGTTTTTGCAAGAGGAGTGTTCAATGTGTGTCTACATCGAAAGAATGTTTCATCTAGTAAAAATGCAAACATTTGAAAATTGTTACATCGATCATTTCTTTAAAATTTATACAAATTCATGTATTAAAGTAAAAACGGTTTGCTCTTCATACAAAAAATTTCATGAACAATTTTATAAAATACAAATTTAATATACATCTTTATAAATGTTTAAATGATGATGTAAAATGAGTAGAATTCATTGAACTATAAACCTGATTTGGATTTTTAGAAGATTGGATTAAATCTATTGTTCGCTCCATTTTCGTTTTCCTTATCTAAAGCAACATAAATTATCTGATTTTATCATTATTAATATTTGGAATGTTATACAAAAATATAAATATATAAACAATACAGAACGATCAGAACTCTTAACTTTCCAGTCTTTTGTTCTATTCATTAACATCGGAATTGTCATAGTTTCATTGTACTGAAATGTAGTATTTAAAGGAATACCGGTACCCACTTTTTCATAACAGCCATTTCCATCTATCACTTCTCCAATCTTGGTATTGTTACGCGAATGTTCACGAAATTTTGCCAATGAAATGTATTTGATCTTCAATTTCACATCTTTAAACTAGTACAGCCAAAATAGTTTCATCCTCTACATTGTTGTGTTTTGTAGTGGCAAAAAAACTGGCAAAATATGAGAATTAATTATTATACTATATTATTAGTCAAACGTCATCAGTAGTAACATTAATACAATGTTATACAAATGCTAACCCTATGTTTAATTGCAACCCAGAATTGTTTTAGAAAATAAACAACTGTTAAATAATGTTAGATTAAATACACTCTTGTTCATTGAGCAGTTAAGTCACACAGTTCTTCTGACAATTAAAAGATAACATATAAAGCTTTAAAATATACACATTTTTTTCACATTGTTAAATAAGCATGTCTTTAGTTGTTAAATATTTGTATAAAAATTTGCATAAAAAAGACCTAATAAAATAAAAGGTTATTTCTTTATTTTGTTAAAGTCTACGACTTATAGTGCTAAATATCTAGCCTACTTGTTTATAAAATTTAGCTTAAATTACGAATGTAACAATACAATTTGTAAAAACAAAAATAATATCATTTTTGTGTGTATAAATTCACCAAAACAATATAATATCAAGAAGCTATAGCTAATTATTTTCCTTAATGGATATGTACAGAACATGACAATGACAACTAGTCTATATATTCCACTAACTCTACCAAAACGTAGGACAGCACGTTCACCTTCACCTATCCCTTAACCCGTGGGTGGGTCGTTGGGGCACCATCTTTGACTGTTAACAATCTCTTGCCATTTGTTCCGGTCCTGTGATGCCCTTTGGGAGTCGATGAACGACAGACCGGTCCACTTCTTGATGTTGTCTTCCCATCTCTTCTTTTGCCTGCCTCTTTTTCTTCCTCCCTGGACTGTGCCCCGCATTGTAGTCTTTGAAAGACCTCCAGATCTTGCTACGTGTCCATACCATCTCAGTTTTTTTCTTCTTAATTGAGGTGAGAAGGTCCTCGTATGGGCCGATGACAGCAGCTATTTCATTGCGGACCACTTCGTTTGTGATATGCTCTGTATAGGAGATGTTCAATATCTTGCTGTAGTATCTCATCTCTAGCGCACGGATTCTTCTTTGGAGGTCTGCAGTGAGTGTCCAAGCCTAGCATCCATACAAGAAGACCGACGTCGCCAGAAAGCGCAATAGTCGAATCTTTGATCTGAGAGTTTCTTGCTTTGCGCTGCGGTTGTCTGGGCCATTCTGGCAAGAATTTCTGGCTTTGAGCCTTCGTCTGATAATATTGCCCCTAGATATTTGAAGGCGGAGACCTCTTCGAGTTTTTGCCCGTTTATCCGAATTTCACTTGTGAATGTTCTATTTGCCAAGACCTTGGTCTTTTCTGCATTGATTTCCATACCATACGCCTATGTTTTCTCTAGTTTTGCAGTGAATTCTCTTTATTCATCCTCGCTGCCAGCTAGTGCATCAATGTCATCGGCGAAGCGTAAGTTGGTTATAATTCGCCCGCCTATGCTGACTGTTCCGACGTGTTCTTCTAGCACATCTGACATAATCCTTTCAAGGAAGAGGTTGAAGAGGATGGGGGAAAGTAAACATCCTTGTCTAATATCAACAGTGGTTTTGAACCAAACTCCATGCTTGCTGTTGAATAGTACTGCGCTAGTTGCTCTGCTGTACAGGTTCTTGATGACTTCAATAAGTTTGCATTTATGTTGAATTTGTGCATAGTCGCCCACAGTGCCACATGCCGCACTCGTTCAAACCACGGGACTGGGATTGAAAGTCATAAATAACCGTCCCAGTTGTCTTGGTCAATTAGCGGGTGTAGTCCCCCTTTTGGTCAGGAACGTGCGTTTAGACACGCCCCTTGTTCCGCTATAGTGGTCACGAGAGCAGGTCACTTTTGTAGCAGGTGTAATTACCTGGGTGGTAGGAGAGATGAAGCAGAGGGGAAGAAAGGGGAGCGGTAGAGATGGTTTCTTTTTGGACAAACGAGGTTTTGTCATTTAGACGGGTCAAGGCTCTTGAACAAGAAAGTCATATCTAGAAGACAGAGTGTTTGGACTTAGGAATTATTGAATACAACTTGATAGACGTGAATATATCTGTATTCAGTTAGCCTACCAAACCCTGATCTCGGTTGAATGTATTTTATAAACTCTATGCAACTTGTAACTTGTCAACAAACGATATAAGCTACACATCTTCGTCGATTATTTTGCTGTGAGACTGCTACTTAAAAAAGAAATATGTGTGAACGTTTACTCCATGCTCCAAGACTAACGCGCCTCACGTTTAACTCGTGACAATCTGGGATTCTCGTCCGTCATCTACCATAAAAGGGACCAGAGAAAACGTTTAACACCGGGGCTCAAGAGTCAAGTAGCTTCGTATCCAGCAAAAACAGTCAACCAGCTATAACTACTTGGCAGAAACGTTATAAGAGTTTGGAGTCATTCACCAGACGACTGCAGGTTATAGCCAGCGGACCACATTATTCTTCACACCGGAGACCACTCGACAGCATTAAACCACCGTTCTAGCCCACAGACCACATTATTATCCACACCGGAGAACACTCGACAGCACTAGACCACCGTTCTAGACACAGAAGACCACACCCGAGACAACATTCTTTACAAGGGAGTCAGACCACACCATTGAGCGGCAGACAAGGAACACCACAAGGAGAAGTCAACCCGACCACACAGAGACCACCGAAGGATCACCACAACAATTCAAGTGGACAATAGTATATTCTAAGGCTATTTGTTAGTCTACTACATAAACTATTTTTCAATCGAAATTTCTAGGTTGTTTTATAAGTTGTTTCTCACGAACAAGCAAAACCATCTCTAGAGAACATTGAACAATAGTTAGTTGTTAGTTAATTGTGTGAGTGAAAGGTAGTGTTACTAATTATCTGTGTGGAAATTTCTGAATATCGCCAGGAACATCGGGGTAAGTTGACCTTAACTCTTTTGTGTTTAGTTGTGTTTACTTTGCTTCTGTTCGGCTCAATCAGAGGAGTGGGATTGTACTCAAAACTTGTAGTAGAATAGAATTGTTTTTTAAATCATCATTTATTAAGGGCGGGTGATACTTTGTTTTAGTGGGGCGAAGTAGGATTTAGGGGCTTAATTAGTCAGTGGTAACGGTAGCTATGGCGAAAGTACAAGGTCTACATGAGTGGATGGAGATTGCTAGGTCCATGGGGGTAGAAGAAGCGCAAGTCCTTACCTTTGCAGAAGGGGAAAGAAAGTTAGAGTTAGAATTGTTTGAGGCTGAGAGATCAGATAGGATCGCTGAGCGTAAAATTAAGGGAAGCGTTATTCGAAGAACTGTTCATATAACGCCGTGCGTTATCGGAAGAACCAAATTTTCGAATAACGCCGAGCGCTATCGGAAGACCCAAATGTTCGAAAAACGCCGAGTGTTAAGGGCAGACCCAAATTTTCGAACAATTGTGAGAGTTAGGCTATAGGCCTACTTATGACTTATATTAACTTATATTTATTATCTTATAGTTATAGTAGCCTATAGGCCTACTAATCTATAGATAGGCCTAAAGACTAAAGTCTATTATTTAGAATTAATTAAAAGTATATACACAATTTGAACACATTTACCTTTCTCATAATGGATGACACTTTAGCCGTTCCTCGAGCTCTACAATTTATAGGCTACTTTTTGAAATTAAAGAGTTAGCGGTTATAGATTTGAAAGTTATACCCCTACATTTTGTGGCTGTTAATGGGTTTTTTAAATCACTGTATACAAGAAAAAGGCGTGGCCGATACAATGCTCTCTTTTCTCAATTTTCTGACTTTATTTGGAGTAAAGTAAAGGCGGCTGGGCATTTTGCTGACCTCACAATCCCATAGTATGCCGTGGCCGCCTCCATGAATCAATTTGGTCCGACGGGATACTTTACTTACTTACAATCACAGCTGGGTAGACCGACTCTTTTTTTATTGAGTATTTAAACTTGATTTGTTTGAATTTACAATACAGCACTACGTCATATATGACAACCACCTGGGAGAAACGTTTTTTAAAACGTGCACGTGACCCCAGAGACTACTTGTGCACGTGACTCCAGAGACTACTTGTGCACGTGACTCCAGAGACTACTTGTGCTTCTATAGAATATACGCGTTTTTTTATTGTATCAGTGAAATATTCACAACTTACAAAAGTAACACCAATAGTCAAATCACTAATCTTAGAGACACTAGAGGACAGAAGGGCAAATAGTAAAGTAGTAATAATAAGCTTACATAAGGCATTAAATTATAAATTAGAAATACAACCCAATAACAACCTGTTGAAATGCTCAGATAAACATAAGGATAAACTCTTTTCTTATCCATTATGCGAGAACAAATGCATAAACGTACTCTTTCTTCCCGAGTGGCATTCGGGCATGGAATAGGTTGTCTGAACAAATCAGGAAATCCAGTAACTTGACATCCTTTAAAACATTAATAAAGCTGCAAGACTAGACTTGGACCACGGATGAACGTAGAACTCAATAATTTTCTTTATAGAAGGAGAGTCTGTAATAAATAAGATAACATAAGATAATGATCCTTTAAATCTGGAACCATTAAGAAAAGACAATCGAGCTAAATGAAACACCACCGTAATATTAGTGTCGCAATCTGGATCATCATAAACGCCTGATGCAGGAGCATTATTAATAGAGAACCACTCCAACACAGTGCAGTAAGCTCTCGCAGTAACTGATTCAAAGCTTACGAGACTGGATCCTGCAAGAAACCACGTGGCTCGGAATGAGAGATCGCAATGGTGACAGCCTCGTTGCATTAGCAACTGTGAAATTTGTTATCACATCAAGGAGCCTCGTGGATTATCAACATTTTCACGTTCTTGTTCCCACACTTGGCGGTTATTGTGTTGTATTTTTTCTTCTCACCGCGCTGGCTTGGCCGCCGAGTTATCACCGCCTAGCTCGCCACATCGTCAAGGTAAAAAGTGACTTCGTCTCAACAGGGGACACTACTCGACCACATAGAGTTATCCGCGATTGTTTTCTAAATTTACAGTCAAAAGAAAAGATAACCTTTTTGGCCCAGTAAACAATATTATTTAATATAATATTATATACAATTGGCGAATGATGAAAAGGGCTAATACAACGTTTCTAAATCGGATACCAACGTACGGTAGGTCAATTATTCATCTTGAATAAACTGTACATTTAGTAATTAACTATTGCCAAGTTTTATAATATGAAGTAATTATCTATGGACAAGTAAGTCTACTATTAGGCTACAAAAGCCTTTACGAACTAAACAAGATTTATGGATTTATTAAATATTATTTTATTAAATAGTAATTTATTAATTAACTTACTAATTTGCCTGCTGTGGATACATTTTGCTCAAAAGAAAAAAATCTTTATAATTATTTTTGCTGAAATAACTAGATCTAGTTGTAAAATATGATCTTATGTCTGGGAAAGAGGAGGGGAAAAGGAAAAATAAAATAGTAAGAAAGTGGGAGAAATAGAAAAATAAAATATTAAGATAGTGGGAGAAATATAAAAATAAAATAGTAAGATAGTGGGAGAAATAGAAAAATAAAATAGAAGATAGTGGGAGAAATAGAAAAATAGAATATTAAGATAGTGGGAGAAATAGAAAAATAAAATAGAAGATAGTGGGAGAAATATAAAAATAGAATATTAAGATAGTGGGAGAAATATAAAAATAGAATATTAAGATAGTGGGAGAAATAGAAAAATAAAATAGAAGATAGTGGGAGAAATATAAAAATAGAATATTAAGATAGTGGGAGAAATATAAAAATAGAATATTAAGATAGTGGGAGAAATAGAAAAATAAAATAGAAGATAGTGGGAGAAATATAAAAATAGAATATTAAGATAGTGGGAGAAATATAAAAATAGAATATTAAGATAGTGGGAGAAATATAAAAATAGAATATTAAGATAGTGGGAGAAATAGAAAAATAAAATAGAAGATAGTGGGAGAAATATAAAAATAGAATATTAAGATAGTGGGAGAAATATAAAAATAGAATATTAAGATAGTGGGAGAAATATAAAAATAGAATATTAAGATAGTGGGAGAAATAGAAAAATAAAATAGAAGATAGTGGGAGAAATATAAAAATAGAATATTAAGATAGTGGGAGAAATATAAAAATAGAATATTAAGATAGTGGGAGAAATATAAAAATAGAATATTAAGATAGTGGGAGAAATATAAAAATAGAATATTAAGATAGTGGGAGAAATATAAAAATAAAATATTAAGATAGTGGGAGAAATAGAAAAATAAAATAGAAGATAGTGGGAGAAATATAAAAATAAAATAGTAAGATAGTTGGAGAAATAGATAAAAGGGCAAATGACAGAAAGAGAGAAGAAAATTATGTTAACAATTTGAGGCCGACCGAAATCAAATTTTTGGTTTTGGCTCCAAACGCAACCATACCGAAAGTTATACATTTACTTTTTGCAGAAACTGAAAGATAAACTGAAATTGCCAAACAAACGATTTAAAAAAAATGCACAATTTGTGTAAATCATAGAATATTTAGACTTATATACAGTTAAACATGTGTTATGTATCATGTTATTCATAATTATCAATAAGCAGAGTAATAGATGCAGCACAAGCGTTGCAGTCTGAATTTTTAAAGTCTAATTAGATATTCGGCTTAAGATCGAAAGTCAATATCAGTTTCGGTTGAAACCGAAAGCCAATCGAAAGCAAACTTGTTGGCTTCGGCGAAACCAAAACTATTCAGAATTTCGGTTGACCTCTAATAACAATATCTTGATATGATAAGATTTTTTTAGGTTGATAACTATATCAATACCTATTATTTATCCGGTAGTAGGCCTAAATCCTGTGAAATTTGGTGTTAAACTCATTACAAAGTAATATATAAGGACCTAATTATTTAAAAGGCGTTACTAAGGTGGTTAAACTTTGAGCCTCTAAGTAAGGCCTTTAAATTTGTTTTATTTCGTTTTTAAAACCAGTCTTGTTATTTTGTAATGTAGTCTCGTCTCCTTTATTCAATAAATTCCGATGGCTCAGTATAATGCCATTTCAATACAATGCCTATTGAAAAAAAATAGATCTACACAATATGTGACAACAAAATATAAACACGGTATAAACATTTTTATAAATGTTTTGCTGGGAATAACTGCACTATAACATTTGTATAGGTCAGTGCATTTACATATTTGATCGACATTGTGACCTTCTGTAATATGCGATGTTCCCCCTTTTTCCCCTTACCTACCCATTGCCACAATATTTATCACAAAAAGTGAAACGCTTTCTTTTTTGGCTGCCGCTATTCCGACCCGGGTCCCTTTAGCATGAAATGGCTATTCGGACCCGGCTTCAGTCAGAATTTCTTAAAACTCATAGAAAACATAAAAAAGGAGGGAAACAAACACAAAAAATGTTTGTTTTACCATATATATCATAAGAAGTAGCACAGAAAACACCAAATCTATAACTATCCTTTATAACCTAACCGATACCAACTATTACCAAAAATACTACAAATTCATCCCTAACCTATATAAACTAACCGATACTAATAATTATCACTAAGTCTACAGGGTCCGAATAGCCACTTCGTTCTTTTTTTACCAATATCACTTCACAAAACTCTGCATCCCCCCCCTCGAAAAAAAAAAAAAAAAAAAAAAAAAAAAATATCAAACCCCATTGAAATTTTTAGTAGATCTATAATGTAACATATCGCCGCACTCAGATGTAATAGTAGATCTATAATGTAACATATCGCCGCACTCAGATGTAATAGTAGATCTATAATGTAACATATCGCCGCACTCAGATGTAATAGTAGATCTATAATGTAACATATCGCCGCACTCAGATGTAATAGTAGATCTATAATGTAACATATCGCCGCACTCAGATGTAATAGTAGATCTTTAATGTAACATATCGCCGCACTCAGATGTAATAGTAGATCTATAATGTAACATATCGCCGCACTCAGATGTAATAGTAGATCTATAATGTAACATATCGCCGCACTCAGATGTAATAGTAGATCTTTAATGTAACATATCGCCGCACTCAGATGTAATAGTAGATCTATAATGTAACATATCGCCGCACTCAGATGTAATAGTAGATCTATAATGTAACATATCGCCGCACTCAGATGTAATAGTAGATCTATAATGTAACATATCGCCGCACTCAGATGTAATAGTAGATCTATAATTTAACATATCGCCGCACTCAGATGTAATAGTAGATCTATAATGTAACATATCGCCGCACTCAGATGTAATAGTAGATCTATAATGTAACATATCGCCGCACTCAGATGTAATAGTAGATCTATAATGTAACATATCGCGCACTCAGATGTAATAGTAGATCTATAATGTAACATATCGCCGCACTCAGATGTAATAGTAGATCTATAATGTAACATATCGCCGCACTCAGATGTAATAGTAGATCTATAATGTAACATATCGCGCACTCAGATGTAATAGTAGATCTATAATGTAACATATCGCGCACTCAGATGTAATAGTAGATCTATAATGTAACATATCGCCGCACTCAGATGTAATAGTAGATCTATAATGTAACATATCGCGCACTCAGATGTAATAGTAGATCTATAATGTAACATATCGCCGCACTCAGATGTAATAGTAGATCTATAATGTAACATATCGCCGCACTCAGATGTAATAGTAGATCTATAATGTAACATATCGCCGCACTCAGATGTAATAGTAGATCTATAATGTAACATATCGCGCACTCAGATGTAATAGTAGATCTATAATGTAACATATCGCCGCACTCAGATGTAATAGTAGATCTATAATGTAACATATCGCCGCACTCAGATGTAATAGTAGATCTATAATGTAACATATCGCGCACTCAGATGTAATAGTAGATCTATAATGTAACATATCGCGCACTCAGATGTAATAGTAGATCTATAATGTAACATATCGCGCACTCAGATGTAATAGTAGATCTATAATGTAACATATCGCCGCACTCAGATGTAATAGTAGATCTATAATGTAACATATCGCGCACTCAGATGTAATAGTAGATCTATAATGTAACATATCGCGCACTCAGATGTAATAGTAGATCTATAATGTAACATATCGCGCACTCAGATGTAATAGTAGATCTATAATGTAACATATCGCCGCACTCAGATGTAATAGAAAAAAATAGAAGACATAAAGGCCGTTTCGGCTGTGCCATGATCCCACAGGCGACTTTTTCAGTGTCTGAGATAAACTGTTCAATAAAGAAGGCGCCACTGATTGAAATGAGCGCACTCCCAGGTACTTCTTTTTGTGTCCATTCAAACTGAGAGTTTTGAGGAGTTACTGTGATGAAGAGCGCAGTTCCCTAGATGGCTTGATATAAGCTATCGAAGATAGGAAGGAGCAATGCCCTTTATGCATCCGTACGCAATGGACATTATTTTCTGATTAAAATCAACATGTATAATGTTTTTAATATCATTTGTTCATCCGTTTGACCTATCGGGATATAAGTTAAGAACATTTACTCTAAACTTCCCACAAAAAATTATTTTATAATATCATTTATGTGGATGAAATATTTGATATAAAAATACAAAAGTATGCCTAATCATGTGGATGAAATATTTGATATAAAAATAAAAAAGTATGCCTAATTATGTGGATGAAATATTTGATATAAAAATACAAAGTATGCCTAATTATGTGGATGAAATATTTGATATAAAAATACAAAGTATGCCTAATTATGTGGATGAAATATTTGATATAAAAATACAAAGTATGCCTAATTATATGGATGAAATATTTGATATAAAAATACAAAAGTATGCCTAATTATGTGGATGAAATATTTGATATAAAAATACAAAGTATGCCTAATTTGTGGACGAAATATTTGATATAAAATATGCCTAATTATGTGGATGAAATATTTGATATAAAAATACAAAGTATGCCTAATTATGTGGATGAAATATTTGATATAAAAATACAAAAGTATGCCTAATTATGTGGATGAAATATTTGATATAAAAATACAAAGTATGCCTAATTATGTGGATGAAATATTTGATATAAAAATACAAAGTATGCCTAATTATGTGGATGAAATATTTGATATAAAAATACAAAGTATGCCTAATTATGTGGATGAAATATTTGATATAAAAATACAAAGTATGCCTAATTATGTGGATGAAATATTTGATATAAAATTACAAAGTATGCCTAATTATGTGGATGAAATATTTGATATAAAAATACAAAGTATGCCTAATTATGTGGATGAAATATTTGATATAAAAATACAAAGTATGCCTAATTATGTGGATGAAATATTTGATATAAAAATACAAAGTATGCCTAATTATGTGGATGAAATATTTGATATAAAAATACAAAGTATGCCTAATTATGTGGATGAAATATTTGATATAAAAATACAAAGTATGCCTAATTATGTGGATGAAATATTTGATATAAAAATACAAAGTATGCCTAATTATGTGGATGAAATATTTGATATAAAAATACAAAGTATGCCTAATTATGTGGATGAAATATTTGATATAAAAATACAAAGTATGCCTAATTCTTCTTCTTCTTTATGTGCCAGGTCTGGAACAGACATCGGCGGTCATGACTCTCCATTCTTTCCTGTTGTTAGCTTTTTGCAGAAAGTTATTATTACTTATGTTGTTGTTCGTGGCCCATTCGTTCAGGCTTTCTACATATGTTAGCCTTTGTCTTCCTCTGTCTCTCTTACCAGATATTTTCCCACACAAAGCCAGTCTTTCTATACCATTTTTCCTATAGATGTGTCCTAGAAATTTCATCTGTCTATTCCTAATGGTGTTAATGAGTTCTCTTGAGGTACATGCTGTTTTCAACACCTCTGCATTAGATTTCTTTTCAGTCCATGATATTCTCATCATCCTTCCTAGAAACCACATTTCTACTGCCTCCAATCTTTTCCTTGTTTCATTATCAATAGTCCAACATTCACATCCATATAGAAGAACAGACCAAACATACCCCTTCAGTATGCGCATTTTGGTACATATTCTGATATTCCTGTTTTTCATGATACTGCTTAAGCTCATGAAGCTGTTTTTAGCTATTGCGATTCTTCTCTTTATTTCTTTGTTGCATTTGCCTTCCTGTGTTATTGTATAGCCTAGATACTGGAAAGAATTGATTTGCTTGATGTTTTCACCTTCACTGGATAAAGAGCATCTTGGAGGTTGTCTTTTCTTAGAGATTACCATTACTTCGGTCTTACTGAGATTGAGTGTTAATCCTTTAAGTCGGCTCTCTTCTACCACCTTATTTAGAATAGTTTGCAGGGCACTTTCTGATTCTGCTATTAGTACTGTGTCATCTGCATATCTCAGATTATTTATATTCTTTCCTCCAACTTTAATTATGTGGATGAAATATTTGATATAAAAATACAAAGTATGCCTAATTATGTGGATGAAATATTTGATATAAAAATACAAAGTATGCCTAATTATGCACATAAATATCAACTGTAAATAGTTATCAAAGTGCAAACCTATAATTATCTCTCTTCGACTTGCATTAACTCACTGTGTTGAAACGTCCTTATGGAAATTCCCGATATTGTTTATATTGTAGGCGTATAGATATAGTTATTCTGCTATTATTGATCACGCTGTTTTTCTTATAACATATAAATAGTGTGTATTGTACATCTACCACAGGTCAACTAGCTGCGTAAAAAGATTTTTTTTTCAATCAATATTGTGAGAAAACAAAAATATTTTCAACTGATTTTTCTTATCTTATCTTTACAAAGAAAACTTGTAAAAAAATGTTGACCCTGCTAGAGACCAAATTGTCATGATACAATATCTACACAGGATGCACAGCACTAGGACTAGAGTCTAGAGTAAAAGTGTACACATAAAAACGTAGATCTAAGCTCGCTGCCTTTATTGTATATCTTTCAATGGGTAAATTTGGGTCAGTGATGACAACAAAATCATTTATTAAAGCACAACTAAATATAATATCAAAATAATATTCAAATATAAATACTATAAACAGCAGTAATGGGGCTATTAACGCAGTAAAGATCAAATGGCCTGCGATCCATAGAGATTAGCATAAGAACAAACATTATTGTGTTTTGGGAATTTAAAAAAAAAATCTACTACATAGTTTGTAAGTAAATAACTCAAGTCATCAACTTTTTAAACCGGTACATTGTCGGGCGTACGCTGAGAGGATTGATAGGCCTTCAAACTTATAAGAAGTATAAGATATGGTGAGGTCATATTTTATTTCACTTGTGAGGTGGTATAGCTGTTTGATATATAACTTTTGTTTAGAATGTATTGATTTGAATTAATGAGTTACAACTCTGATCGTCAATCGTTTTTACCTTACTGAGGCAAAGCCACGACTGACCGGAGTAGTACACGTTTGTACATAACCTGCTATTACTTGCTACCATTCTTTGAATTCTAAGTGTACATTATATAGTGTATTTTTGTTGTTGTTGTTGTCAGTGTGTGTGTGTAAAATGATATTGAATTTCTTATCTCTGAGTACAAGGAAAGATAATGGCAAGAGCTAAACAATGAAGAAAACAAAACTATATAAACAGACTTGAGTATCCGTGACGGTTCCCACCAAGACTTGAGTATCCGTGACGGTTCCCACCAAGACTTAAGTATCCGTGACGGTTCCCACCAAGACTTGAGTATCCGTGACGGTTCCCACCAAAACTTGAGTATCCGTGACGGTTCCCACCAAGACTTGAGTATCCGTGACGGTTCCCACCAAGACTTGAGTATCCGTGACGGTTCCCACCAAGACTTGAGTATCCGTGACGGTTCCCACCAAGACTTGAGTATCCGTGACGGTTCCCACCAAGACTTGAGTATCCGTGACGGTTCCCACCAAAAGGACTTGCTATCACAGAAGGGGGGCTCCCGCCTCCCAACCTTTCCCTTCTCATTACCACCTTTGCCTTCTCCAAGCAAGAGATACATTTTTTTTATCTCACTGCTGTTGTGTTTATGCAGTTTAATATTACGTTGTTTTTTAATAAATATATACAGCCACACCAATATGACAATAACAATCAAACATTTTGTCATGGGAGCGGATAAGTCATTTTCGCTTTATTTTGTATTTTATTTTTTAAAAAATCTGGTCTATATGCCCAGCATGATTGGTAAACGTCAAATGACGAGCAACGTATAAATGACGTAATTCTTATACTTTTTGGTTCCACTGTCTATAGGTAAATACATGACGTTAATTTATTACCTATCTTCTGCCAGCGACTGACTTATGCGACATTTCGTATACAAATTCCTATTTAAATGCTTACATACCTTAGAAAAACAAAAATTAGTTTTTTGCATTGTACGATAATTAGATTTTAACTATAATTTTGCTTTGCTAACAAAATTTTAGGCCTACTTTTAACAAGATTTACATGACCTTGACCTTACAATTTGTAAAAATTTATGACAAAATAAATATGTTCAAAAGTAAATACAAATTTATGAAATACGATTAAACTTTTATATTTAAAAAAAATGCCCCCGTGTAAAACGTCCCAATTATGGGTCGGTAGCTAGAAGCATGCTTAGTTAGGGCTCAATTACACGAGCGAGTTAATTAGCTGCTAGACGGCTAGTTTACTATCTTGCTAGTAAACTAGCACCGTGTAATCTAACACTAGCAGCTAGTCGGCAACTAGCCATGCTAGTAAAAAAGCTGGAGAAAAAGTTTAAAGCCTGTCAACTTTACTCGCCTCTCGAAGGCTTTTGAGCGAGAAATTAGCATTATGTCTACTAGCAGCTAGTAAACTCGCTTGTGTAATTGAGCGTGTGTGAAGCTTTTAGTGTAATCGTCAACTAGCGCACTCGCCAACTCGCCGGCGACTTAACTAGCCGACTAGCAGCTAGTAAACTTGCCCGTGTAATTGAGCCTTTATATATATATATATATATATATATATATATATATATATATATATATATGGTTAGTTAAGTCGCCGGCGAGTTTTCAATAAAAAATATAATTCAAAAGCCTTTCCTTTCATTTTGGTCCAAAAACTAAATAATATCTAAAAATGTCACAATTTCACTACCTCAACAGAATATGGGTTAATGCTGCTTAAATATTCTACAAAACTACACTGGTCCAAAGCATTATGTAAAGAATGCAAGTCATAAGCTCTTATAAATATTAATATAAAAACATAATATAAGCTTACACAATTTTTATTTTAAAAGTGTGTAGGCCAGACAAGCAGCTCTAAGCAACAACGTAAACAGGATTCCAACCAATCAGATTCATTTTATCTATAAAAAAAAATATTTTGAAGCTTAGGCCTATTTGTGGATTTTGTGTTTCAAAATAAAAATCCTATTTATTTAAAACTTCAAATCAACGTCAGTTTTCAAACCACTATTAAATAAGTTAAATCAACACACATTTACGCCATCAGCAAAATCAAAATTGGCTTTTATTAAACTACGAAACATTAGATTGTTTACCCTTGTAATTTTTGAACCAAGTTACCGGCCTAAAAGCATTGTATTTTATTAAAGTAGGCATACCGATACCTGTTAAAATTGACTTTATTAGTAGGCATATAGGCTTAGTGCCGAATACTAATTTATTATGAATTATTTATTGTCTAAATTATATATATTTTATAGGATTTTCTGCCTACTTCCTACGACACTAAAAGACAAGAAAAACTATTACACACAGTAAGCTTCAACTAAGAAGTAGGCCTAATATGTTCACATAATTGTACGTACTCCTTATTACCATGAATTACATTGGTGTTGATATACCTATCTAGACTAAGTCTATACTATAGCGACTGTGTAAATTTTAATTTTCAACTGACTAAACTATAAGTCTAAGGTATTAGTATAAGTAGTCTATAAGTTCCAATGCCATAACAATAGTAAGTAATAATAAGTCTAGATTCTAGATCTAGGCCTAACAGTAGCCAAATTCAAGGAGGTATGTACACGGCATAGAATTGAGCCAAATTCAAGGAGGTATATACACGGCATAGAATTGAGCCAAATTCAAGGAGGTATGTACACGGCATAGAATTGAGCCAAATTCAAGGAGGTATGTACACGGCATAGAATTGAGCCAAATTCAAGGAGGTATGTACACGGCATAGAATTGAGCCAAATTCAAGGAGGTATGTACACGGCATAGAATTGAGCCAAATTCAAGGAGGTATGTACACGGCATAGAATTGAGCCAAATTCAAGGAGGTATGTACACGGCATAGAATTGAGCCAAATTCAAGGAGGTATGTACACGGCATAGAGTTGAGCCGAATTCAAGGAGGTATGTACACGGCATAGAATTGAGCCAAATTCAAGGAGGTATGTACACGGCATAGAATTGAGCCAAATTCAAGGAGGTATGTACACGGCATAGAATTGAGCCAAATTCAAGGAGGTATGTACACGGCTTAGAATTGAGCCAAATTCAAGGAGGTATGTACATGGCATAGAATTGAGCCAAATTCAAAGAGGTATGTACACGGCATAGAATTGAGCCAAATTCAAGGAGGTATGTACACGGCATAGAATTGAGCCAAATTCAAGGAGGTATGTACACGGCATAGAATTGAGCCAAATTCAAGGAGGTATGTACACGGCATAGAATTGAGCCAAATTCAAGGAGGTATGTACACGGCATAGAATTGAGCGAAATTCAAGGAGGTATGTACACGGCATAGAATTGAGCCAAATTCAAGGAGGTATGTACACGGCATAGAATTGAGCCAAATTCAAGGAGGTATGTACACGGCATAGAATTGAGCCAAATTCAAGGAGGTATGTACACGGCATAGAATTGAGCCAAATTCAAGGAGGTATGTACACGGCTTAGAATTGAGCCAAATTCAAGGAGGTATGTACATGGCATAGAATTGAGCCAAATTCAAAGAGGTATGTACACGGCATAGAATTGAGCGAAATTCAAGGAGGTATGTACACGGCATAGAATTGAGCCAAATTCAAGGAGGTATGTACACGGCATAGAATTGAGCCAAATTCAAGGAGGTATGTACACGGCATAGAATTGAGCCAAATTCAAGGAGGTATGTACACGGCATAGAATTGGTGCACGGCGTCCGAGCAGCAGCGAGTTCGCCTATGACTTTTTTTCCCTGACACTAGTTGGGGTAAGGTAAAAGCGGCTGGGCATTGTTGCTGGCCACACATCCCCTCTTTCGCCGTGGCCACAGATACGGGTGAACGCTGCTTCACCAGCCCTATGATCAATTTTGTCCGAAGCAAAGAAAGACAATGCTTGGTGATTGACATCCAAAATTCTTTACTGGACACCATTGTCTTTATATTATAATTTAACATGTAATTTGTTACAAATCAATGCCAAAGGAACATAATCGTGACACGACAATAACAGATCTTTGGAACCCCATTTTGTCATTATTAACTTAATGTTTAGCATGGTAGCCATTGTAGCATGGTAACAGGGTAGCTAAAGTATTTCTACTTACTACGTAGTGCTAATTAAAAATATGAGCTTTATAGTTCGCCTATTGAATCAACCGGGCCTGATCTGATTAAATATAACACATTAAATAATATCCTAGGTGCTGGCAAAGTTGGGCCATCGTCATCAGCAATGACGAGCTCATAGACAAGCGTATCCTCCAAAGAAAGAAAGCTCACAACCAGCAAAGCAAGCTATGCCTTAGGCGCCCAAAACACATTATGGAATACTCACTTTTGATGTAAAAAACGGATTCCTCATAAATAATCTTGTAGTCATTGTATATTTAAAAAAAAAACAGAACTCCAACAAAAGCTATACTTGAAACAAGCCGAAATAATTATTTATTTAAAGTTTCTTCATGGATGCTTTGAGCCCAAATGGTCAGGCCTCATTAAGACTTGTCAATTACTTTAGCTGAGTGCAGTAAACGTACCTAAACACCATTCATTATTAAAGAGATAATAAACTAATCCTTTCTTTCTAAAATAATTTTATATTTAATTCTTATTTTGATAGAATAAAATTAAATATAAGTGATATCATATCTTATGAATTTCCACAACAAAATTTTGCGCATCCCTTTTTTTTTCGGCCAAAGCCGAAAAGTTTATTTACTTCCGTCTCTTCTAATAGAAAAGGCAGCCATGTTTTACGTAAAATTTTCTAATTATCTAATTACAATTTTTCGATTGGTCGAAGGTATTAGTGACTATTTCAAAGGCTATGATGCTGAAAATTTGATAGAATGTATTGTTAGTCGAAACAAGTCTGCTGCCCAAGTTTCAGCTCCATTGGACGAAGGGAAATGGTCGAAAAATCGATGCGAAGTTTTTCTAGCAAGCAGACAAACAGACAGACAGTACGAGTTAAGAGAAAGGGAGTAAAAATGAAAATCAATTTTGGAGAGATTTAGATATGTATTTCTTTGTTTGAATGTTTGAAGTTAGATTGTTTCTGCATCAAGTTCTGTTGCCGACATTATATAACATATAATAGAAGTGTCCCTTCGTTTAATTGTTCAAGAATCTATCGAAATTTGTTATCAAAAATATTTCTTTTTTTTTAAATAATCTTCAGATCCACCATTTGAACGCAAAAAGCCTACATTACCAAAATGCAGTAAACCATGTAGTCATGACATTATAATATCTTTTAGCTAAAATAAAATACGGTTAATGCATATATACCGTTTTAGTCTACCGTAAATGCTCGCAATTTGTACAAACTCTTGTGAAGCGCTGATTACTAGAAGCATGATACGTTAAACACTGATATAATACTTTTTTTTACTTGCAATCCTAGTGGTTAATTAGTGTTTGATATTTGAATAACCTTAAGTAGCCTAGCGCTTTAATAACCGATGAAAGACAGATATTAATTATACAATTATCCTTTACAAAAAGTACACAAGCACAAAGACAACCTTTTCCTGGCTCAGGTCCGGAGCTTTTTTTTTTTATGTCATCTTGACCGTGCGGAGGGTGGGTTAGCATGCAATAATCCAGGTATTAATAATTATTTGAAACTTGTGATCTTTCTTCTTTGATCCATTTGTTACATGACATGTAGGCCCTACTGTTTGGTGGCTCAACGAGATTGACATGTAGGCCCTACTGTTTGGTGGCTCAACGAGATTGACATGTAGGCCCTACTGTTTGGTGGCTCAACGAGATTGACATGTAGGCCCTACTGTTTGGTGGCTCAACGAGGTTGACATGTAGGCCCTACTGTTTGGTGGCTCAACGAGATTGACATGTAGGCCCTACTGTTTGGTGGCTCAACGAGATTGACATGTAGGCCCTACTGTTTGGTGGCTCAACGAGGTTGACATGTAGGCCCTACTGTTTGGTGGCTCAACGAGGTTGACATGTAGGTCCTACTGTTTGGTGGCTCAACGAGGTTGACATGTAGGCCCTACTGTTTGGTGGCTCAACGAGGTTGACATGTAGGCCCTACTGTTTGGTGGCTCAACGAGGTTGACATGTAGGCCCTACTGTTTGGTGGCTCAACGAGGTTGACATGTAGGCCCTACTGTTTGGTGGCTCAACGAGGTTGACATGTAGGCCCTACTGTTTGGTGGCTCAACGAGATTGACATGTAGGCCCTACTGTTTGGTGGCTCAACGAGATTGACATGTAGGCCCTACTGTTTGGTGGCTCAACGAGATTGACATGTAGGCCCTACTGTTTGGTGGCTCAACGAGGTTGACATGTAGGCCCTACTGTTTGGTGGCTCAACGAGATTGACATGTAGGCCCTACTGTTTGGTGGCTCAACGAGATTGACATGTAGGCCCTACTGTTTGGTGGCTCAACGAGATTGACATGTAGGCCCTACTGTTTGGTGGCTCAACGAGGTTGACATGTAGGCCCTACTGTTTGGTGGCTCAACGAGATTGACATGTAGGCCCTACTGTTTGGTGGCTCAACGAGGTTGACATGTAGGCCCTACTGTTTGGTGGCTCAACGAGGTTGACATGTAGGCCCTACTGTTTGGTGGCTCAACGAGGTTGACATGTAGGCCCTACTGTTTGGTGGCTCAACGAGGTTGACATGTAGGCCCTACTGTTTGGTGGCTCAACGAGGTTGACATGTAGGCCCTACTGTTTGGTGGCTCAACGAGATTGACATGTAGGCCCTACTGTTTGGTGGCTCAACGAGGTTGACAAGTAGGCCCTACTGTTTGGTGGCTCAACGAGATTGACATGTAGGCCCTACTGTTTGGTGGCTCAACGAGATTGACATGTAGGCCCTACTGTTTGGTGGCTCAACGAGGTTGACATGTAGGCCCTACTGTTTGGTGGCTCAACGAGATTGACATGTAGGCCCTACTGTTTGGTGGCTCAACGAGGTTGACATGTAGGCCCTACTGTTTGGTGGCTCAACGAGATTGACATGTAGGCCCTACTGTTTGGTGGCTCAACGAGATTGACATGTAGGCCCTACTGTTTGGTGGCTCAACGAGGTTGACATGTAGGCCCTACTGTTTGGTGGCTCAACGAGGTTGACATGTAGGCCCTACTGTTTGGTGGCTCAACGAGGTTGACATGTAGGCCCTACTGTTTGGTGGCTCAACGAGATTTTATTTAAAGGCCAATGATTTAACATAATTCTTTCACTTTCATATTCGTGTGGTGGTAAAATGTCAATCTATAGTCTGTTTTGTGTGCTAAAATGTCAATCTATAGTCTGTTTCGTTTCTTTTCCTCTTGTTATTTTTTTGTGTTTGAAATATATTTAACGTTGCGGGAGCTTTGTATTGTCACTCAGATTATGTTTATATAAAATTATTCCAGGTATATTAAATCGATGAACCTAAAAAACCCTACATATTTTAAAGTATTAATGGAATACACACACACCCACACACACACAAATAATGTGTGACTACAAGTCAAGTGCATGATACAAGTATCAAAATTAAATCATAGCTATATGAACATATTATATATGGTCGAAGCCACGAGCTTGACCTATTTTATGAACGATTGTAAAGTGAGGACATTGTCGAGGGTATTTACACCCTTCTCTAAAGACAATAACATTTACTGTTTAAAAAAAATGAAGTAATTCTTTGTTATTCATTTAATTCTTAAAGACAAAACCCAATATAAAACGAAGTGAATCCATACTGTCCATTTGATTCTTGAATCTTAATATCCAAAAACTCCACAATTGAATACCATGATTAATAGTATGCGCCACTTCCTACAAAAAAAAAAATAAAAAAAAAAAATAAAAAAAAAAAAAATCAATCGATCCATTTACTACTATAGTGAGAATTTTTTATATTACTATAATTTACTTAGCTTTTAGTGCCGCCCCAAATATATTATAAAATATATACATTCGTTTCTTTGACATGTAAAGTCTGTCTAAACTATTTATGGAATCCAACTACTAAACATAATTTTAATCAACCTGTATGCGCTAGGACTGTTAATACTAATGTAGACATTTCATCCACCAATGAAGCCTAATAATTCTTGACAAGCTGTACCGTTAAAATATGTTAGCTGTTAATTATTAATTTGTCAGACATCTGGCGTCGGCAGCAATGAATAATGAGTGCTGGTCATGTCATCTTTATATGCAGCGGTCTCCCTTGCCTTGCCTCTGTTCAGAGTTCAGAACAACTCATCCAATCAATGACATCCCATGGGAGCCGTAAACGAGTAGGTCAGACGTCCGGCTAGCCTCAAAACGAAATAAAAAAACCACACATTTCTAGAAATAATATTAATGCATGAATGAAAATTCAAATTGTTTGTCCTTTTGTTTAAAGAGTGTTGGTAACATAAAAGAAAACAATCTCGACAAATTTAACGCCAA
The DNA here is from genome assembly GCA_949126835.1 of Anisus vortex. Classification (NCBI taxonomy): domain Eukaryota; kingdom Metazoa; phylum Mollusca; class Gastropoda; family Planorbidae; genus Anisus; species Anisus vortex. Next base: position 31,994,892 of record OX421495.1, read on the forward strand.
GCCATATTTTGAACGGATGGTAAAGCAAATATAGATAAATATCATTGAAAGATTATAACGATATAAACAGAAATATCAGATGATAGATGCTAATTATTAAACTGCATAGTAATGGCTCTCAATTCAGTAAATTGCAAGAAATCAACTGTAGAATCCTGTTGTTTTATCTATTGCTTTTAGTCAAACAAAACTATGACATGTATCTTTTAATATTTGTATTCAAATAATATTTAGGATCTTGTGTTAGTTGTTTTTCTGTCTCAATTTATACAGTTGTTCTTCTTATATATATTGATATAGTGGCGGACATAAATACAACGATAAAAAGAAAAGAAAAGAAACTAAAACACAGAAAAAGTGCATGATAGAAAGAGTGAAATAAAATAAAGTTACGGTAAATGATGACATAAAAATTTAAGACTCATTTATTATAGAGAGTAATATTAACAAGAAAAAAATGTGGGGGACTTTGTTTTAGATAAATTCTTATAAACAATAACAGACAAATCGTAAGAGAGTTGGTAGACCTACAAGTTCTAGCCAAGCTGATCCTTAGTGTGTTGAAGTGTAGCCATGAACTTATTTTTCAATACCGAAACATCATCATCATCTCTGGCGCTACAGCCCATGGAGGGCTCTGGCCTGCCTCACCACCTCCTTCCAATCGGACCTATCCATTGCCTTCCTTCTCCAGGCCTGCACCCCAATCTGTCGCAGATTCATCTCAACATCGTCGGACCATCCCAGTCTGTGTCTGCCTTTAGGTCATTTTCCTCTGGGGTTCTGAGCATATATCACTTTTGCTCCTTTTCTGTTAGGCATTCGTTCCAGGTGGCCGTCCATCGTAGTCCGCCCTTTTTTATTTCGGCCACGATAGTAGGGTCTTCATATAGCTCGTAGACCTCTCTGTTGGTGCACATATTCCATCCATCTTTATCTTTGGTTGGTCCAAAAAATTTTCGGATGACTTTTCTTTCCCAGGTATTTAGTATGCTTTATGTACTTTTTGTGATTGTCCAGATCTCACTGCCATAAGTCACCACTGGCTGTAAGTGTCCAGATCTCACTGCCATAAGTCACCACTGGCTGTAAGTGTCCAGATCTCACTGCCATAAGTCACCACTGGCTGTAAGTGTCCAGATCTCACTGCCATAAGTCACCACTGGCTGTAAGTGTCCAGATCTCACTGCCATAAGTCACCACTGGCTGTAAGTGTCCAGATCTCACTGCCATAAGTCACCACTGGCTGTAAGTGTCCAGATCTCACTGCCATAAGTCACCACTGGCTGTAAGTGTCCAGATCTCACTGCCATAAGTCACCACTGGCTGTAAGTGTCCAGATCTCACTGCCATAAGTCACCACTGGCTGTAAGTGTCCAGATCTCACTGCCATAAGTCACCACTGGCTGTAAGTGTCCAGATCTCACTGCCATCAGTCACCACTGGCTGTAAGTGTCCAGATCTCACTGCCATAAGTCACCACTGGCTGTAAGTGTCCAGATCTCACTGCCATAAGTCACCACTGGCCTTATTATTGTTTTGTTGATGGTTTTTTGTTTTTTTTCTTGAGATATTTTTATTTTTGAGCATGTTGTAGCTACTGTAGTAAGTTTTATTGCCTGCTGCTATTCTTTCCTTTATTTCTGCTAAAATTTCATACCGAAACGCATTTTTAAATCCTTGTTTTAACTTCGCTTTTCATTCCTTCTTTCTTTATGGGTGGTCAAGCCTTCGAAGACGAATGCTTAACATTAATAGTATAATCTTATAAGTACAACTTTCTTTATAGGTTTTTTTTAATTTAGTCTATTAAAACAGTAATTAGGCTTACTTGGTGATCTTAATTTAAAATAGAAAGTGCGTGCAGAGATAATATAAATAGAATAGTTTTTAAACAATTTCTTGAGGCAATTACATAGACAAAGAAAAAGATATTGAACTTCATTATTAGGTATATATTTTGCTGCTTGACTATTCCCTAACTCTGATTATCCATCTTTGATTGACAATTGATTTTCTGCAGGCTATACCATTTTATCATACCTATATGTAGGCTCTCTGGAAGTTTTTCTCTCTCTCATCCTCTGTCTCTCTCTCTTCCTCTCTCTCTCTCTATCTCTCTCTTCCTCTCTCTCTCTTCATCTCTCTCTCTCTCACCCTCTCTCTCTTCCTCTCTCTCTTCCTCTCTCTCTCTCACCCTCTCTCTCTTCCTCTCTCTCTCTTCCTCTCTCTCTCTTCTCTCTCTCTCTCTCTCTCTCACCCTCTCTCTCTTCCTCTCTCTCTCTTCCTCTCTCTCTTCCTCTCTCTCTCTTCCTCTCTCTCTTCCTCTCTCTCTCTCTTCCTCTCTCTCTCTCTTCCTCTCTCTCTCTCTCACCCTCTCTCTCTCTTCCTCTCTCTCTCTCTTCCTCTCTCTCTCTTCCTCTCTCTCTCTCTCTCTTCCCCTCTCTCTCTCTTCCCCTCTCTCTCTCACACTCTCTCTCTTCCTCTCTCTCTCTTCCTCTCTCTCTCTCTCACCCTCTCTCTCTTCCTCTCTCTCTATCTTCCTCTCTCTCTCTCTTCCTCTCTCTCTCTCTTCCTCTCTCTCTCTCTTCCTCTCTCTCTCTCTTCCTCTCTCTCTCTCACCCTCTCTCTCTCTTCCTCTCTCTCTCTCTTCCTCTCTCTCTCTCTTCCTCTCTCTCTCTTCCTCTCTCTCTCTCTTCCTCTCTCTCTCTCACCCTCTCTCTCTTCCTCTCTCTCTCTCTTCCTCTCTCTCTCTTTCGCTCTCTCTCTCTTCCTCTCTCTCTCTTCCTCTCTCTCTCTCTTCCTCTCTCTCTCTTCCTCTCTCTCTCTCTTCCTCTCTCTCTCTTCCTCTCTCTCTCTCTCACCCTCTCTCTCTTTCTCTCTCTCTCTTCCTCTCTCTCTCTTCCTCTCTCTATCTCACCCTCTCTCTCTCTTCCTCTCTCTCTCTTCCTCTCTCTCTCTCTCTCTTCCTCTCTCTCTCTCTCTTCCTCTCTCTCTCTCTTCGTCTCTCTCTCTCTTCCTCTCTCTCTCTTCCACTCTCTCACTCTCTCTCACCCTCTCTCTCTTCCTCTCTCTCTCTTCCTCTCTCTCTCTCACCCTCTCTCCCTCTTCCTCTCTCTCTCTTCCTCGCTCTCTCTCTTCCTCTCTCTCTCTTCCTCTCTCTCTCACCCTCTCTCTCTCTTCCTCTCTCTCTCTTCCTCCCTCTCTCTCTCTCTTCCTCTCTCTCTCTTCCTCTCTCTCTCTCTTCCTCTCTCTCTCTTCCTCTCTCTCTATCTTCCTCTCTCTCTCTTCCTCTCTCTCTCTCTTCCTCTCTCTCTCTCTCACCCTCCCTCTCTCTCTCACTCTCTCTCTCTCACCCTCTCTCTCTTCATCTCTCTCTCTCTTCTTCTCTCTCTCTTCCTCTCTCTCTCTTCCTCTCTCTCTCACCCTCTCTCTCTCTTCCTCTCTCTCTCTTCCTCTCTCTCTCTCTTCCTCTCTCTCTCTCTTCCTCCCTCTCTCTCTTCCTCTCTCTCTCTTCCTCTCTCTCTCTCTCACCCTCTCTCTCTCTTCCTCTCTCTCTCTCTTCCTCTCTCTCTCTCTTCCTCTCTCTCTCTCTCTCTCACCCTCTCTCTCTACCTCTCTCTCTCTCTCTCTCCTCTCTCTCTTCCTCTCGCTCTCTCTCTTCCTCTCTCAAAACGTAATTTTCAAAGTAAATCAGGCTAGATGATTGACCTCAATTGACCTACCACAGCCCACCCCAAAAGTTCACCCTATTGACAAGCGCCCTAGAAAACAAGTTGCCTACGTCTGCACCATTGACCAACTGTCAGCAAGGTGAAGATGTATGAGTAGGTAAGGGCAACAACCACATGTGGTCACACACTTACCTTGTATAAACGGGAGACAGACAACAGCTTAACATACACGAAAAGCAACACATACATAACTTTACAATGGCTTACACCCTCTCTCTCTTCCTCTCTCTCTCTTCCTCTCTCTCTCTCACCCTCTCTCCCTCTTCCTCTCTCTCTCTTCCTCGCTCTCTCTCTTCCTCTCTCTCTCTTCCTCTCTCTCTCACCCTCTCTCTCTCTTCCTCTCTCTCTCTCCTCCCTCTCTCTCTCTCTTCCTCTCTCTCTCTTCCTCTCTCTCTCTCTTCCTCTCTCTCTCTTCCTCTCTCTCTATCTTCCTCTCTCTCTCTCTCCTCTCTCTCTCTCTTCCTCTCTCTCTCTCTCACCCCTCCCTCTCTCTCTCACTCACTCTCTCTCTCACCCTCTCTCTCTTCATCTCTCTCTCTCTTCTTCTCTCTCTCTCTTCCTCTCTCTCTCTTCCTCTCTCTCTCACCCTCTCTCTCTCTCCTCTCTCTCTCTTCCTCTCTCTCTCTCTCCTCTCTCTCTCTTCCTCCCTCTCTCTCTTCCTCTCTCTCTCTTCCTCTCTCTCTCTCTCACCCTCTCTCTCTCTTCCTCTCTCTCTCTCTTCCTCTCTCTCTCTCTTCCTCTCTCTCTCTTCTCTCTCTCTCTCTCTTCCTCTCTCTCTCTCTCACCCTCTCTCTCTTCCTCTCTCTCTCTCTTCCTCTCTCTCTCTTCCTCTCTCTCTCACCCTCTCTCTCTTCTTCTCTCTCTCTCTCTTCCTCTCTCTCTTTCTTCCTCT